>JAQFZC010004112.1:0-16892 GCA_034695205.1 Dicyrtoma fusca | reverse complement strand
TTGTACGTGAAATGTTTTTTCAAATTCTCCAGTCGATCCTTTAGAACTTCGGATCTCTCAGCCAAGTCAATACTGTTGACGTAGAGATTGACGAACCAGGGGAGAGAGTACTGGTACATAGGGTCAATTCCTGCCATGTCTGCTATACAAAAATACAATATGGAGGAGTACTCCGCCACGGACGTGTACTCTAACCGTTTCTCATTGATTTTCTTCTCCGTCTCTTCCGAACCAGCTTGTTTGATTTTGATCTCGTTCGATAGTGTTTTAGAGGAACTCAGCGCATTCACAGCAGTTTCATCCTCTAAAATGTTTCCTTTGGAAGTCGAAAGTACCTCTAGGATTTTGTCTTCAATTTCTTTCAGCTGTCTAAATTGAAATAATATGACAGGACGTAAAGTACGTAAGTAGTTATATATGTACAAGTGGATTACCATAATCGAAGGGAGAGTTCGTCCGTCGTTCAAAGTGTGTCACTTTACAGCTTTCTCTCTCACTTAACTCTGAATGCAAAGAATGCGTTACCTTCAATTTTTATGCCGTTAAAAACGTAATAATAATACGCTGTCACTTGTGACTGTTTTCGTAGGACTGCAAAAGGCTTAAGTGTACTTGTACTTTTTTAAAAAGTGGACAATTTGTCTACTTTGTATCTGCACTTTTATTCTGTACAGAGGTGCAAATTATTTGATGCAAACAATTGGTTTCGTTTCAAAACCTACGATTAGAGATTATACTCTTTTTATATATATATATTATATATATATAGTCCAAAACCTCTCTACTCTTCAAAATGTTACGATCACTCTCTTAAACAGTTGAAAAATTGTAAGTATCACTATTTGCTGTAAGTCAAGTGACTAAAAGACATCTTTTGTGCATCGTTCTCTTATTGACGAGTAAACAACAATAATTATTAAAATGTCAACTCTTGCCATTACCGTTTATTCTCAGCACTCTGAACAATAAGCTGATTTCGCTCTTCTTCCAAATCTGGATTTTCCCTTGCCACCACAATTCCTAAAAGCTGATCTTGGAGACCCAGCGGGGTAATCATAAAGTTAAGGAGCGTTACCTATGATTCCAAAATTAGGGGGTTAAATTACTTATTTGATTACTCAAACAGATGCTACAAGTTTAAACAATTTAAGAATTTCAAACAAATAAACAATTATTATTATATACCTACACATTTACTTTTACTCTGGCCAGAAGCTAAATTATAATTTTAACACTTACCTTAACGGAAGTTTCTGGCAAATAATGAGGATTCCTCAACTTCGTTGTAATGTACATCCTGAAAATGATATCAGAAATTACACTCGATTTTTAGTTTGAAAACAAAATGAATGCTAGTATTTTAATGTTAATTTGCTGAAGTTAGAATTTGATTGGGACATACTTAAAATCTGAATTATATTCCAGGACAGAGTCACCCAGTTTAATACACAACGAACCACTCTGTTTGAACACTTGTCTCAGTAGAATAGGCTCCAGCACTGGATCAAGCTCTTCCAGAACATTTTCAATTAAAAACTGTAAGGATGAAGCTCATAAATATACATGGAAGATGATGGAAGATTGGTACCTGTTAGAAGATTAAAACTAAATTAAATGATGTTAAAATAATTACAGCATCTAACCGGCGTTCCAAATTGAATCGAAGTTTCCAAACGGCGCACAAAGTCAGAATTGGAAAGTTTCACAACTGTCAAACTGCTTTTCTTGTACATATTCTTAATCCACTTGGACGCTTGCCCCTGGGGGTCAATTAAGAGAGGCCATCGTCTTGCATTACTGTACAGATCGCAAAAGGAATAGATTACAAGGTCATGGCAAACTTATAACAATGAAACTTTTAACGCTATAGACCAGCAAAATCATCAGCCATCTATCATACAGGCAACAAATAGCATGCACAAAGTGTTCCATTTTTTTAGTTTTTAGAAAAAGTCGCTTTTCATTAATATTTAGGAAACCAAAAAAAAATGTCACACATTTTAATTTTCTAATATTTTTTAAAAGATATTGTACTCCACTGAAAATCTACACCGCCCACCTGACAATAATTCCATTGTCCACTGAAAAGCTGTCGGATGGAAGGCCGGAGATGTTCCATGCTCGAATGTCGATTGGATTTCCAAGGGTTGTAGTAAAATTGTAGTCTTTCGAAGTTGGTATTTTCAAGTCCACCACTCTCTTGAACCAGTCTGCAATTTGATTCTCACGATAGCGTTGGGTAAATGCTCCCAAGTATGCAATGACTCCAGACGAGATGAGAACATCCCCTGTTAAGAACGGATATGAATGTCCTAAATCAATCGCAATTTGTTTCCACCGTCCTTTCTCCCCACCCAGTCCACCGATAATTTGCTCAGCGCGCTCTAGTTTCTTGGAGCAGTCAATCACTTGATTCTCCAACTTCTGCTTTCGAGCCTTCGTTTGTGCCATGGTTTCCTGGAGAACTCCAAGTTTGGCTTGAACGGCTGCGAGCTGTGCTCGTTTCTTCTCCAGGGCAGCCATGGCAGTGTTGTACGTCGCTTCCGCCGTCGCCAGCGCCTTCTTCTTGGGTGCCACGACCCGAGCCACAATATCGTATTTTTCAATGGCAAGAACCCACTTTGCTAACCCTGTTCCCAACAAATTTCAACCCCATTACGAAAAAAGCAAAATGAGGCTTCGTCCACTTATACTAGCGATAAGAGCATCGCCATTTTATAATTTTAAAGACACTGCTCAATCAGCTCAATCATTTAGCTTATGAGTCGTAGCTACTTTAAGACCACATTTTCACATTATCCTTCTAGTATGTATGCCCTTTTACCTTCGCAAGCTGTCGATGCGGATCTAATTTTGTCAGGATCGAATTCCGGATTCCCCACAAACCTTTTCCGGATCTTTGTGATGGCTTCCAATGGAATGGTGTCTTTCGGAAAGGATAAAATATCTTGTAAAAATTTCATCTCCCCAAGGAAACGTTTAGAAGTACCCCAATAGTCTTCTATTTTTTTCCCTGTGGCTGGGTCCGCTACCATATCTGGTTGTTTTTGCTGTTTTAAATAAACAGCCATGACAGGTAAATTTCGAATTACTCTTTATTGGTGAAATCTGAGAGAGCTTTGTAAACTTACACATAAGATACACACAGCTTCCATGACGAGTCGGATGGCATTTGGAGGATTTTTCATGGTTTTGACAACGGCAATATCCTGTTGAGAGACGGTGGAGAGAGCCGCTTGCGCCGCATTGAGAATTGGAAGCGCCTCTGCCAAGTCTGCGTCACATTCCGTTTTAATAACAGTGGCTGCGGCGGCCTGCTCCCCCGCTTGTGCCTCGTCGGCCCTCACAACTTTCTCCACTTCCGCCACTTCCAACGACTCTTTCTCCACTTGATTCACGATTGCCTCCACTTGCTTCGAGGCCACGATCAGGTCAGGCTGAAGACTCGTCAACTGCTTCTGCATCTCCCCGACCTGAGAGGCTGCCGAGTCTAATTTCTGAAGACCAACCTCGTAGCGCTCCTTCAATGCAAGGAGATTCCTATGTGTTTAATTTTTTTCCCCAAATGTTTAAGTAAGCATCTAATTAGGTACGCGGACATAATGTGAATTTTTAACCAAGATTCGAAAATAATTACGTTCGCTTGGTATCCAGCAGGGATTTGAAGGTGGAAATCATTTCTAGGTAAGATGTCGGGGTCACGTAGTTGTACCTGAATGGTCAAACCAAATACAAGCACTCATGTAGTCTAAGACAGAAGTCCAAAATGAAATGTTAAACTAAAAAAGGAACAAATGGTGATTTCGTTATAAAGACAAAGTACCGTTCCAGCTCTGCTCGGAACTTTAAGGACATTCTTTCAGTGGACTGGTGAAAGAATTGACACATAAATTTGCAACCATCCCGCTCAACTTCCGTTAAATCAATATCTTTCAAAAACCGATTTGCTACAGCCACCAACGCATCCTCTGGCCAGTTCTAAATTAACATACAAATATGATTTTTATTCACAATTAGCATTTCCAAGGGACGCTTTCTGACGCTGTGACAAAGGTACATTTGGTTTCGATTTTAAATTCTATTCATATCGTTGCTTCGCAAGCAAAACGGCACATTTCTAACCACTTTTAAACCGTTCCGTAAAAAGAAAAAGACGCATAGGCCTGATCGTGAGTCCTGAATACGGTAAAACACGGAAAAAAGTAAAACGTTTCCCATCTACGTATTGGCAAATTGGCAACAGGCAACTCTCGAACGTTTTAACTTACACATCTTTTCAAAAAAACTTGTTGCAAATATCGATATTGCATAATTTCTGCCTTGTAAACAAGTAAAGGAATATGTACTCAACAATTTAGATAGAATTAATTAATTTCTGCCTTGTGCCATATAAAAAACGTGTAAATAAGTCGATTTTAAAAAACGTTAAACAACAAAAGTTTTGCATTCCGTCAAAAATGTTCAATTAATTTGTTGCATTCGAAAAACACAAAATACATTTTGCAAGACTGCGACAGTGTGATACAAAACTCGTAATTTTGCGTCTTAACCCAGAATAGTACTATTTTATTGAAAAATTACTTCAAACCAGTCGATAGTACAGCAGTTGACCATGGACGGGAATTTTCGAAGTCGATTTCGGAAGGCACTTCCAATGGGACTCATGGCAAGAACAACGTGAAGTTGTTGCTTAGCTCTCTCTACGAATAAATTAAAGAGGGCGACGGGACTTCCATCTGTTTGTAAGCTTCGATCCTTCTGTCGATCTATCCCTCGCATCTTCTCACAAATCTCGGCTTTCTCATCGTTTGGAAATAAATTGGGCACTTCTCCGGCATTCAGTAAGTTGTTTATATCTTCTAAAAAGGACTCTTCTTTTATCTACAGAGAATAAAAATGTGCTTTAAAATTAGAAACTCTTTACTTTAAATAAAGTCTCCCTGAAAGACCAAGAAGATCGACCTAAATGTTCTGACAAATAATCTAAAATGAAGTACCTGTGTATCCGTAAACAAGAACACGCCGTGAGTTTCCCCAAATGTGGATCGTTTCAAAAATACTTTTAAATCTTCGTGGAACTCGTTCAGTCCGTAGGATTTATGGATTTCCACTTGAAACATGTCATTGTCCATAATATGTGCCGACAGCCTTGTTAACGACTGACGTCCAGACCCACCCACGCCCACAAGGAGAGAGTGTCCTTTGGGTTGTTTGAGAACGCGGCAGATTCTGGTCAAGTGTTCGATGGCAAATCTGGGAAGTACAGAGGAAAAACAATATATTTTAGAAATAATACCAACAATTAAAATAGCTTGTAAATCATAGTTCCTTATTGCAATGCACCTAAAAAGTACTAAATTCATAGTCTTTTTCGAGATTCCATTGAACTCGTCCAGAAAGCCTTCCACAATTTTGCGGAGATCGTCTAAATTTAGAACTTCTGAGTAATGGCGGTGATCGGATTTGGGATCAAAAAAGTCACAGTACATGAAACTTCGCAGTTCCAATTCGGAAACCTGTAAAAAAAACACCGACAAACCGATTTAAACAAAATACTCAACTTGAAACATTTTCTGGAGTGTCCCATCTCAATGTTTACAAAGTATCAAAATTATTACAGAGTTAAAATCAAAATTACAATGTGGTCATGGTCTACATCTAGACGGATCAAGAGTTCATGAAAATTTTCACTCAATCTGGATTGGGTGACTTCTTGCAAATACTCGTACAGCCAATTCCTATCCTGATCATCAATGAGACGGTCATAGTAGACACGTAAAACTTCATGGATCCAAAGTCTTTTTAGGGCAGGAACATCCGTCACAGACTCAGGGACAGAGAGTAAAACACCCTAGAAATATAGTCATTAAATGATTCATGATTTTTTCTTTTCAAGTTTTGATTTTAATGTATGCAGTAGGTATGTAAACCTTCAAGTACCTGAATAACACGAGCAAAATCTCTTAAGTTAAACAAATAGTGGGATTTAGCCGGAGTAGGGAGTAGATTGTGCATGGCGGCTTTGTACACTGCAAGGGTTGCGTTCACGATTTGATCTACACATGGATCAAATTCTTTCGAGAAGCCCCTATGAAACAGCAGAAGCAACAGTAAGCATTTCAAAATATGAAAACAAAATCCAACAACGTAGGCATCTAATATCTAGAAACTTTAACTTACTTGGCATCCAGATGCCACATCATAATTCGATTGAATATCGTCAACATATTCGAGTCTGTGAATTCATTGATAGTGATAGTGTTGAAATGACGTAGAAATCTGGGAGTGACTATATTTCGTCCGCCGCCAGGGGGGCCCATCGCTGATATTATCTGTAAATCAATTACGAAAAAACAATAAATTATTGTTTTTGTATAATTACGAAAGGAGCATGAATAAATTACTACAGTATCGCCCAATTAATAATTTAATTATAATCGATTAATCTCATTATTACTTGGACATCCACTAAATGGATGGGAGAGGAGTCCACTTGGTCGTACCACAACCAGTGATCCACCCACTGACGCAGCAATTCAATCGGAGGCTGAGCCCCGTACGTCTCACGAATCGGCATGTTAAGGTCATCCACAAAAACTACACATTTCTTCCCCACCGGTGGGCCAAACGTACCTTTAGAAAATAATTTGTTTTTAATTGTGGTGGCCTGGTAAATAATGATGCATTAACATTAGAATGTATCCCTACCTTTCTTCCGCTTATCCAGTTTACTCATAATTATATTCTGTGTAATATTAGCGGATGTCTGAGCGGAGAAAGAGACCAAGCATGGTCGATACACATTTTTATCCAATTTTTTAAGTAAAAAGTCCTGTGATTACAAACACAAGGGACAAAGGATTTAACGCACCGCTTTTTTGGTTCAATTTTTCTAATACTATACAGAGGTACTGCATCGGTACTACATATATAAAGTTTGAGACCTACTATAATATAAACTGATTTTCCAGTTCCGGTGGGTCCCACAATCAGCAACGGTTTTTCATGGGTCACCAAAATTTTCATGAGATGACTGTAGCGAACAGTGTCAATGGTGGGAACGATGATTTGATTCATTTGGATTTCTCGTGGGATGGGTGGGGCGGATCTCAGCTCGTGCTCCCAAGGCTCCCAAATCCCTGCACCCTGCAATTATTTTCCGTGCCAAAGATTATAATAACATGCATTTTTAAGGCTGAGTCAGTTACATCATTACTCTCTTGTTCAGTAAATAATGACCGTGCTGACTCCTGAAATCAAAAATAATTTAACAGAGAAAACAATTTAACAATTACCTCTTTGACGAAATTGTAATTGTACAGACTGCCCTCGTGAGGGTAATTGATCTTCTCATGCCTCTCCTTCTCATCTTTTTCATCTTGCTCTGCCTTTTTCTTTATCAGGGATTTAAATAAAGCATCAAATTTGGCTCGACCGTCATCATCCGTACTGGCACCAATCGACCACGTAATGCCAAACACAAATATTCCCTCAATCCGAGAATACTGAGTGTTCATCGTGAAACTTTTAATATATTTCTCTTCATTGTACTCATCCATCAGACTCTCAATGATATTGGTTGCGGAACGAACTAAAGTTGAGTTGGTGGTGGGAGAATGCTCCTATATTTTTCAATTAAATTCGGGGAAAATACCAAAATTGAACAATTGCAAATTATTAAGGGACAGATCAGATGGTGAATATATTGTTCAAGGATTCATTGTAACTGTCGGTTCAGTATTTGTATAACCTTGAGTCCTCCCTTCCTAAGTAGATGCAAGAGTGTAGGAACAAATCGTAAGAATAACTCTTTGAGGTAGTCTTTGATGACATCGGGTGTAAACTTTGGGAGGACATTGAGCCAGGAAAGAAGTAGAGGTTCCCAGCCTAATGTCTCTGGCTCCATGTAAATCATACCACAGCGTGAAACCTGGAAATCAGAATTAATTTATTCATTTACTTTCACTTAATTTGGCTTTCGCCGCATACAAAATGAGACTAAATCGGCTTTCCCGTACTGTGGCCGGAGATGCAGCTTCCAAATCCATGGGCTCAAAAATTAAATTACAGGAATTGGAGAGTTGGATGATTTCACCGGACATGAGACAAAGTTTCTTGTTATCTGTTGAGTTGATTTCAAAGCTTTTATTTTTGCAAGGAATGATTTTCGAAAGATGCATTGTTTCATTTTACACTTTCAAGGAGTTGAAAAAGTGCGTTTTTCCAGTACGAAATTTAACAAAAAACACAACACATTTTCACAAAAGTAAAATTTGCAATGTAATCAAAACATATAGCCTTACCATCCAATACAGTATTCATGTTTTCAATCCAAATTGCATCGACAGGTCCGTCGAAGATCAACCATTTTCTGTACGTTACATTGAATTACACATTTTGTAATTAAATAGTCTAATCTTTAATAAAAATAAATAAATGTATTTTAATATCTATTTAAGGAAGCATTGATAAACTACACATTGGCAAAGGAATGTATGTATGCAGCAGCTCAAACTTGGTCAAAGTTAAGAACATATCAAAGAAATATGTGCGTATTCAACAAGTGTGTGGATATACATATACCAACTTAGGGAGGGAAAAAGATCCAAATGTATGAATGTTTTGATGCCATATTTTCTGTAAAAAACTTAAAGCAGATGTAATAACCTGTCTGGAGTTTGTGCAGTGGCAAAAATCCTGTAGTTGATGGCTAAAACCCCGTCAGACCATTCGTGGGAAGCAGGGTCAAAGCGCCCGTACAGCTGACCCATCGTGATTGCTTTTGGATTTATCACACAAATATGCACCTTGTTCTCTTCCATTTCTTTCTACAGTCAATCGCAAAGAAATTAGATACAAATTAATGATCTGACTAAACTAGGTCTGTGAATGAAAACAAAGCATAATGATACTAATACAACTTTATGTTACTCAAGAAGAAAGATAGCCCGTCTCCAAATTAATTGTCATTTTACTAGCAAATGTGTAGGTCTACTTAGGTCTATATCTTTAAATTGGACAAAATTTTCTATTTACAAATTGCGAAGGTTAATGATTAATAATGATGTTAACTTTACATGTTTTTGAGGTAGAAAATGCCCACTTTTTTTGAAAAGGTTTTAAAAACTCGCTTATTGTTTAAAAAGATATAAAAAATGAAAAAATATGGCTTAAAAATATATAATGCCACTATTGAAGAAAGCGGAGAAAGGCCACTTTGCATATTCAGTAATGAACTACCCGTGCGGTGCTTTAAAATCAAAGAAGTTACCCTTTCACACATATCACCCAAAGCAGCAGCAAGAACTTTGTAAGAGGATGTTTTGCCACCGAATGGGAGACCCACTATCATAAAACCATGCCGTACAAGCATCATTTCATAAACCTGTTGAACTTTCTCCAAAAAGAAAGGTGTGCACTGTAGATTGAGCCTCTTGCAATTTTCTTCAACGGCTATATTCATAAGCTCGTAGTCCGGCTCCGGTAATTTAACTCCAGGGAACAAGTCAGATGTTATGCCCTGAAAAATGCCAAAACATCAAAATCAAACATTCATTTTTCGCTCATCCGCTTCACCATACGTAACTGTATGGCTACAAGCAAGGAAACTGATTGTAAATTTTGAAAGAACATAAGAACATACGTGGAAGAGAGGGAGATCATGTGACAAGAATTTGGCTAAATTAATATCCTTAATAGATCGTAGTATAAGGATATCTTCGGACTCATCTGGGTAGCGCAACTTCAAATTTCCAGCTGCTAACAATACTGACTTTACAGCTCGCATGCCTACACACATAAACACCAAGGTAAAATATCCATGTACTGCAAGAAGATAAGAGCTTTGAACAGCAACAATTCCCACTGACCGTAATCGTAGTGAGATTGGGACGAGAGTTGTTCGGAGCAAAGACGGTATGTAGCAACGATTTTAATGGCTAACGGACGCGCATTCACGAAGCCGCAGGAATAAAGAGAAATCTCTGAAATTAAGGCGTAGTCTGGAACCATCATAGCCACCGACCGGAACAAAGCCTAAAACATTTAATTCACAATTGTTAAATTGAGTTGAATACAAAATTGATTATAAACTTGGCATTTAAATATTTGTATTACTTTAAGATTATCGGGAAGTTCACTACGGCCAGCATAGCCAGGATTCATGGTAATAAATACAGCACACGTGGGATCCAACTGGAGCTCTGTGCCTTCAAATAGCAGCGCTCTAGACCCACTATTAATTCCTCTTTGAATCGTAAGGATTTGTTGAGCCACCACAGAGAGTACCTCCAAGTCAATTCGATTAAATCTGTACAATAATGTAAACTCAATTTAATTTATAAAGATGTTTGACTTGGTAGTCAGCTTGGTATTTAGTCATTTTATAATTTAAAATTGTATCGTTTTTTAGCTTACTCATCAAAGCAACTCCACGCACCACAGGAAGCAAGTCCCTAGGAATTCGAGAAAAAAAAATCATTTTTATAATCTAAACTTGTTCAAAATTTAATGGGAGTCATTTAAAGTGAACTACTGACAATTTGAAAAATACCTTAAAGAATTTTCCCAGTGCAATGTAGTCGAGCCCGTCTGAACAATTGAACACAACACACTGCTTCGCGACAGCTTTGGCCAAATCTTTGGTCGTCTCAGTTTTCCCAGTTCCGGCAGGTCCTTCAGGTGCACCACCTACATATTACGGACAAATTTAAAATAACGAGTTATTTAAGCTCTTGTGAATTTACTCAAAACGTTCCCCCTTTGTATGACATTATCTTTGACAGCTGACATGGAAATCAAAATCACTAATCACCCAAATGGAGATGCAGAGCTCCAAATAGTGTTCGGTAGCAGCGATCCGTGAGAGGTGTGATGACGAGACGTGGAGTATTTCCGAGATACTCGTAGCCGTAGGGAAGCATTGAGTTGATCATTCGTGTGATAGCTCTGCCTTCCTCCCAGTAGTAGCGAAGTTGGGCCAGCCATTGGAAGTCTTTGTCATTGGACACCTTCCCGTCCACCAGTGTGCTCAAGACATCTCTTGCATGGACGTCAAGTACAACCAAAGCTCCTGCAAAGTTATTATTAATCATCCATACCAAAAATATTCTCGAGCCCATAATTACTCATCTTTGGTTATGATTTTTTTTTAAATCCTCCGTACAATGAAATATTAAAAAGAAAAAAGGTTTACCAAGAGTAACACGATTTTGTTTGCTTAGTTTCCCTCGGACCAATGCTACAACTTCGTTGATTTGGCTATTATTGAGCGTGAGGTAGGCAGCCAAGGCATCCGCTCCCTTGGCCATTGCTTCATGAATCAAGGTGGTCCAGTAGGTACATGTGACACATAACACTGCTTGACCTGGCCAAACCAACACCCACTCCCCTCTCGGCTTTACAGTGTAGTCCTTCAGAGCCATTTCGATTTCCTGAAAGTAAAAATACATTCAACATTTATGTAAAATGTAACACACAATTCAATCACTAGGAAACACAAAAAAATAATTAAATGAATGCAGGAAACTACTTTTCTGATTATGAATTACGATTACGATGCGTTGGGAAAAAAATAATTTTAAAAAAACTTGCATAATGAATACTTTTCTTCATTAAATCTTCCAGTTCCACCAGCCATTTTTCAACGGCTCCCCTTGCCTGCTCAGTGTTAATAATTCCCTGTAATTTAATAATTTCCATTTCACTAGACTGCATGTGAGTGACCTCTAGATCTTCCGTGAATGTTAAGCGCGCAATCCCTTCAAAACATTTCTTCAAGTGAGGCTGTACTCTGTTTAATAATTAATTATGTAAAATATAAAAGTTGATTGGAAACAAGTGTTTACACTTTAAAGTCAGTTACATCTTGAATACTTGTGGTTCCTATGACCTACGACCTACCGCTTAGGATCTTTGGTTTCTGCCAATATTTCCAAGAGCTCATCATTCGACAAGAAGAAAAACCTGGGGAAGGTGAGCCGCTTCTTTTCCAAGTAGCCATTGAGACCCTTTTGAATAATCTCGAGCATGTCGTTGGCTTTCTTCAGTTTCTCGACAATCTTGTCAATTTTGATGATGGACAAAACTTTAGGATCAGCCACCCCGTGCTTCATTATATCTCTGTAGGTTTTGTCTACGTTCATGAACCGTCGACCTTCTTCCGGCATTTGCGTCATAATGTCTGGGGATGAGAAAATCGGCTCCAAGTACAACCAAGTAGACTGAACTTTAAGCCACTCATCCAAAATTTCTTGAAGGAGAACTAAATCTTTTTCCCAGGCACTAGTGTAAGTGTAAATATATGAGGATATTAATTTTTGATAAATTTTAAAGGCTAAAACTAATTCTGTATAGTGCTTTATGCTTATTATTTAGATTGTATTGAAATGCTTTTAGATTGGAGACAGACCTCATTTCTTCAAAGAATGGCTTCACGAATGGAGAGCCCAGCATAGTTTGTGTTTTGATGATGTGGTCATCAAGCAAAACCTGGATTTCGTCCACTGATGAAATCACGTAGGTTCCAGTTTCTCTATTTACAAGTGCAATTAAAGAGTAAATCATGTATAAATATAAAAAATTAATTATCAATTTGTAAAGCACATGTTGAAAATTTGCTACTCTGAAAAATGCTAAAGTGCCTATGCTTATTTTGATTACCTGTATGGTACAATTTGGAAGACCATATCCGCCCATTCTGTTTTCATCTTTTCTAGATTCTTCTCGAGACTGTGTTCCTTGGAAGCTGCTTCACTGATCAGTTCAAATTTGGGCAAGTACTCTTCTAAATTCATGTCAATAACTTTCTGAAGTGTTAAGTCGGGAGATGGTCGAATGGGGAATCCAACAATTTCCGAAATTTTCTCCCAATGTCGATCTCTTAATCCTGGATTGCCGAGTGTTTGAATGATCGGCATTTTTTCTTTGAAAACTTCTATCGTCTCTTTTACCTGGTCACAAATTTATGTGTAGTTAATAGTTATTTTAACGCTAGATTGATCTTTAATAGTGGCAGTATTTTGAAGATATTGATATATTTAAATCTAATTAGTATTTTTTTTAATTTGGTAGCATTTAGAGCTACTAACCTGAGTGACCATATCTCTCACAACAGGGATATCTTGGAACGTTTTTTCCAGCTTGAATACAACTCGATACAAATTACTAACGTCATTTTCAATTACTTCTGGGTCATGTGTACCAATTTGACTGTTGAGCCACAGATCCCTTTTTTCTGTGAATTCTGTGGCACTCTCGTATAGTCGTAGGTAGGGAGACAGTTTATCTGAAATCTAGCAATTCAAATATTTAATATTTGGGTCAAATGATCAATTACGACTCTAGAAATGTATAGGTTCGTATTTTACTTGTATGTTTGTAAAGAAATTGTCAATTTTTAAACCGCATTTTGAAAAATGTATAGTATACTTGTTTTCTTAAAGGATAGTTAGTAGTTTCCCAGCCAAACATTTCTTCTTCCTTATTAAATTTGTCAGCTTTATCGGCTGATGCCTGTAACTTTGAATCCAAAACTTGAGCTCGTTTCAAATATTTTGGCAATTCTTCTATATCTCCAAAATGTTGGAACTCCTCCACTTGTTTGGCATAGGACTCAAGCTCTTCTTCAAATCGGATTCTTTTTAACTAAATTTTTACAGATAAACATGATAAATAAATCTATAGTGTTGATTTTCATACAATTTAAACATCGACTGCATTCCTTGTAAGTGGTACCTTCAACGCTTCTTGAAACTCAATTGATTTCTTGGCAATTATAGTTTGATGCTCTTCCAGCACTGCTGGCATTCGATTACACCATTGAATTGCTTGAGACTGTAGTTTAGACACGAGAGGAGACAATTGTGTGTACTCGGCTAGAAATACATACTTCTTCACGTACTCCGTCACGTTGTGCTGCATTTGTGGGAGAACTTTCTCCCGAATATTCTCTATTTCATCTTTGAGTTGAAAGAGCTGCTCTGTACTTGTGGGAGTGCTCAGTGCTTTTTCACAGATGGACTCATATTCATCAACGTTTCTAATAATTGTAATCATCAGTAAGTCCCTTTGTATTATGAGCTGGATAAAGGCTTATTTAATTCTACATTTAACCCGCATCACGACTTAGAATCATAGTATTGCATATCTCAAAAAATTGTTATTGTTTACTCTTTCAAAAGCGTGTGAAGCTCATGGATCATCTTCTCTAAAAGTTTATCTCTAGTTTCTGCAGCATGATGAGTCAAAGTTTTTAACAGTTCGTCACAGAAAACATCAAAAATCCCTATTTGTGTCTTGGCATCGTGAGAAGTTGGGATTTCTTCAGACAGATTGTGGAATATTTGGACTTGCTCCTTCAATTCTTCCCAAGTCCGCTCTTGATTTATAAACGCTTCTACCTCGTCATCACCCTGCGTACCATAAAAGGTGATGTAGTTCTAAAAGCATTCCACGGCATCAATTTTTTATGCATGTTTATGGACATAATACATTTATTTTTACCAAAACATACTTCTGATTTAAACAAAAAAGCGTATTTGTTGTAATTTGCAACGTAGTCCATTGGTCCTTTTGCTTCTTCTCGGAATGCCTTTGTAATCGCATTTTTCGATCTCTCTACGTCCTCTGGTGTAATTTTCGGCTGCAGGAAACATTCGAGTTTGAGATGTACTTGTAGAAACGATTTATTATTTTATGATGATAGTCCTACGTACATAAGTACTAATATGTAAGTACTATGTGATTTTTAGTTTCTAAGTTTACCCTTAGAGTTGTTGGACCATCTTGTCCCCACTGGCCGAATATTTTTGACTCAATTCTAGGGAAACTGTTTGTGGTTTCTAAGATTCCATCGACAACAGCAGTTATCACATGTTCCCAGTCTTCGAAGGACGGAACTGGTCTTAATTCCCCTTGGTGAGTTATGAAGCGGATTTGAAATTTTGGACGATGCATGGGTTCCTATAAAATAATGATTAAAATCATTGATACAAAAGTAGGTTTCTTTTTGCATTTACACTTTTTTAAACTACCTCTCTAGTTAGGTATATCATCAATCATTATTTACTGTAGTACCGTGCGTCCACTCATAAAGTCCTCATATTCTTTAACACTGTCATGAAATAGTTGTTGTAAATTAGTTTCCATAAGAGTTGCAACACAGTTAAAAAATGATCTCATCCGTCCTTCTTCATTGGCCTTGGGAACTAAATTCTTTTTGGCTGCCTAGTCATGTTATAATACAAATTTCTTGGAGTTAAACAACTTCCTATTATTATTTCCATATATTATTGTTTCCTTTTATATATATGTACTAATGTACTTATGGCTTGGCTACCGAAACTAATGTAGACTGTATTCCTTTGATCCATTTTTTGAGTAAAACACTACGGACGTCATCCAGCATGCGCTTTGCTAAATCTCGGAACTGCCGGAGCGTAAACGCGTTTCGTTGGTCTCCCAGTATATGAGTGTCAATGAGTCGTAGATGGCTACACATTGTTAATAGTTTAATTAGATATTTAATTACATTTGTAATACCTTTTTATCAAAAATACCTATAAGAGCCCTACTACAAGTAAGTTACCTAAACACAGCCACCCAAACACTGTTAATGTATCCTAGAACGGGATTAAAAGCATGGAGATGCTTTAAAAGCCTCGCACTAGCATTTAGAAAGCTTTCATTCCATGGCTTCGGAACAAGGCGCAACATTGGATCTTTCTCAGCCCCGGAGTCCATCTTGGGCGGCGTCACTTTGTCGGGCTCATGAAGAACAAAGTCGACGATGGCTCTCTTCACAGCAACTCTGTAATCATCGCAGACTTCATCCGAAAGCTCAGCCGCAATGGCGTAGTACGTGTTCTTCAAGTCCTGGGGAATGAGCTTCCAAATATTGTCCAACCATTTCTGTTCCATGGGAGCAATGTTGACGGCGTCTAGTCCATTGTGAACGTAGAAGCTGTAGCGGAGCTCACCCAACTCTTCCGGTGTGGGGTCAAAGGAGAGTTCCAATTTTAACGGTTTCCCGTCATCATTCTCGAAGGAGTCGCCAATGTTGCCTTCGTAGTTGACAGTGCCGGTTACGTCTTCTGGGTGCATCCCTTGAATTAATTTGACTAGCGCCTCTCGAAATTCCTCCCGGCGCCTTTGATTCTCAGCCCATTCTTCAGCCTTTTTCTGAGTCACATTTAATTGGAAAACATTAATTAGAATATTACTAATACTTATAGGCTAATGCCGAACCACATTGATGCTTGGAGTAGCTTATTTCAATGGAAGAACTTTCAGAAAAATAGTATAAAACGTCGGCATAATAATTACTATTTAAGTACTAGTACTAGGGCATAATGCATTTAGTTAGTTACCACGGGTAATTTTTTCTTTTTATGCTCGGGCATAACATGAAGGTCATCATCCACATTGTGCTTCTTCTTCCGATTTGAATTTAATTTAAATCCCTGAGGTACATTGTAGAGATCCTCTGCGAGTACTTCCGGCCCTTTGGCAGACGTGGATATAATGAGAGTTGGTGGGGCTGTGATTCTGGATAGCTCCCCTCCCCCACATCGAAGCTTCTTGAACCCTTTAGTCTTAATTTCTCCTTTGTCCGACAGGGCTGCCTTCGATTTGGATTGAAGGACATTTGCTGCTGCACTTTGCTGATTGTCACTGAGAAATAGATCCTACATGCGTTGGGTGTTTTAAAAGCCCAGAAAATTAGAAATATAATTACAATTTTAAACTTGGTGTTAGGCATCCGCTTTATATTTTGAAGGGGAATATACAGTCATTTTAAAAATCTTGAAACTAACACTAACAGCCTATAAAACACGAATTTTGTACATACAGATTTTAAAAGTATTATGAAGTTCGCAAAATTCCGATTAGTG
>JAQFZC010004111.1:0-16893 GCA_034695205.1 Dicyrtoma fusca | reverse complement strand
CCTTTTTAAAAAGTAGTAATTTCTAGTTTTGACCGTTTCGAAAGCATTGGTTTCTAGTTTTAACTTTTTTGAAAATGTTAGTTTCTAGTTTTAACCTTTTTGAAAGCATTATTTTCTAGTTTTAACCTTTTTGAAAGTGTTAGTTTCTAGTTTTGAGCTCTTTGAAAGTATTGAAAGTATTAGCTTTTAGTTTTTGACCTTTTTTTGAAAGTGGTAATTTCTAGTTTTGACCTTTTTGAAAACGTTAAATTCCAGTTTCGACCGTTTTGAAATTGTTAGCTTCTAGTTTTTGACCACTTTGAAATTGTTACTTTCTAGTTTTGAACTTTTCGAAGTAGTAATTTCTAGTTTTGACGTTCTTGAAAGAATTAGTTTCTAGTTTTGACCTTTTCGACACTGTTAATTTGTACTATAAATACCCAAAGACTTCATGCTTTGCCAGTTCCGAATAGACCACAGAAAGAATGACAATTTCGATGCTGTATATAGATAGCAGATTTTGCAGTAAACGATAAATAAAAATAAAATAAAAACTACCCAGCAAATTCGCATATCTACATAAGTACATATATAATTCTAAGGAAAAACTATGTACAATCGTCATTCCCGTGTCTATTTTTGCCTATTTTTTTTGCCTCCAAACTCTAGTTTTTCAATTGTGTAAAAAGAAAAACTTGAAAGAAAGTGCTTCACTGTTTTTGAAGTAGAAAGAGAAACTATTTGAGCTGAGCAAGTTTCTTAGAAGTGAGACTGCATATATTTAGAATTTAAGAGGTTGTATAAATCTCCTTTTATTAGATACACCTATACTTTCCCCCCTTCCTTTGAGTGCATACAGATAGTGTAGATGGTAAACACATATATACGCATTTGATTTATTTCTATTTAGTTCGACTCAGATTTCCACACTGAAGCTTCAGTTCCTGGGATTAAACTTTGTGAAGTGGTCTATATATCTCATCTCTAGTCCAATCCAAAAGTATTGCCGTATGTAAAGGATTGTTAAAGATTTCTGAGAAAGTTAAAGTGAAAGTGAACCTTTTAGGGATCCAAAAGGCAAAATAGGAAAGTAAAGAGCGAAACCAACTAATGGCATCGTCTGGGATGGAAACTCGATACAAAATACAAATTCAAATTGCTTAACTAAATTGCATTGAAATTGAAATTTTATTAAATTTAAAAATGTAGAAATTCAAATTAGAATAACATCGATTGTGTGATTTTTGTAATTTGTAATGATATGTTCCACTATTTTTTCTATTTTGGTTGAACTGTGTAGATAGTGTGAGGTTGTGACAGCTTCTTTAGGAGCTCAATCCCAGGATTTTTGCAGTAACAAAGACGGAGGCATGCATCATGGTGGGTCGATTTCTTTGGAAAGTGTCAATGGCTTGGGCCCGAACTTCTTCCCATTTGTACAAATCTCGATAGATGGGCTGAAGGAATTTCAATCGGCCATTCGCCGTCACAAATTCTAATGCTAGGGGCAACTTTTCGAGCCACTGAGCTTTGCAAATTAGACGAATCCATCTGAAATGAAATGAATACAAAAATTAGTAAAAATATAAACTACATTCGAACAAAAATAAGTAAAATAATTATGTATGTAATTACAATTACGTAAGTTTACTGACCTAAACATAAACTCAGTATTTGTGGAATTTTTAAAATCGTAAGCTTCTTCCATCGCCTTGGCTTTGTCGATCGTGAAAGGTGCTTCAGAAGCAACGAGCTGGTTCAAAGCTTCTACCACTTGATTGGGATCCAATCCTTTGAGATCATCTTTGGAAAAGGGGGAATTTTCCGTCTCTGGGTTCCAATTTATCCATCGGTCACTTAATTCGGTGCAGGCATTCACGAGGGAGGTGTCGTAGCTATTGAGTTAGAAATTAAATTATTAAAATATTATAAATGAAAACAAACGATCATTTAACCTATTCGCAACTGAGAAGTCATGGAAAGAACGCTTTACTAAAGTGCTTTTTCTGGTAATTAACTTTTTCAAAGCAGTTAAAACTAGAAATAACATTTTCAAAAGCATTCGAAACCAGTAACTAAGACTTTCAAAAAGGTCAAAACAGTAAAGTAGCATTTTTAAAAAGATATAAAGCAAGAAATTAACACTTTCAAAAAGATAGAAAACAAGTAATTAACATTTTCAAAAAGATGCAAAACAAGAATTTACACTTTCAAAAAGGTTACAGCCCTTATAACAAGAAATTAATACTTTTAAAAAGATGTAAAACAAGAAATTAACATTTTTAAAAAGATATAAAACAAGAAATTAACACTTTCAGTAAGGCAGTTTCAATAAAATGTAAAACTAGATATATAGTACGGGCTCGGAAAGGTTAAAACTAAAACGAAAAGCACTGCACTGTATATTTACTTTGGATTAAACTTACTAAAATTTGATAATTGGCATTCCAGGGGTGAAGAGCCAAGAATCCCAAGCAATCTCACTGATCTCCGTCGTTTTCCCCAACTTTGTAAAATAATCGATGAAATACGCTTTAAACACATCCGTGTCGATTGATTTGTACGCGTACTCTTTAATGTACTTTTTAAGGAAAGGCTCGAAATTTGCTGGAAGGAAACAAAAAACAATTATTTTATTTTTATAAAAGGAATACTAATATGAAAAAAAGGGATTTTTTAAAAATAATTACAGCTACACTATACGTACTTGATCCGCCAACTTTCTCCTCCAAATAAAAGAGGAAATTGCTTCCCTTTTCATACGGAACTCGACTGAAGGCATCCTCCGGATCCACACCGTGCAAGTCAACAACCAACTGGGTCAACGGATTAGTATCTCCGAGGGCTTTTACACAGTCCATTAAATCGGACATACCCAGGTGGGCGGAAAAGTGCCTGCAACATTCATAATTAAATTAATAAATTATTGTATGGAAATAAACTAATAATAAATAAATAAATAATAAATAAAAATACCTTGCGGGTTCTCCATTGAGCCGGCCAACAATCTTCCTTTCAATAAAGCGCGTGAATCCCTCATTGAGCCAGAAATGCTCGAAATTTTTATTCGTGACCAAATTCCCAGTCCAGCTGTGCGTGATTTCATGGGCGATCACATCCGCAAGGGATTTGTCCCCTGTAAGAAGATTCGGGGTCACAAAGGTCAAGCAGGGGTTCTCCATCCCCCCGTAGGGGAAACTGGGGGGTAGTACCAACAAGTCGTAGCGACCCCAAACATATCTAGAAAAAAAATAATCCGATTAACCCTATTCCCAACTGGGAAACGATGGAAAGAATGCTTGTTTTTTTTCTAGAAAGTGACTTTTAACTTTTACTTCAAAACGATCAAAACTAGGAATTAACATTTTCAAAAAGATGCAAAACAAGAAATTAAACTTGCAAAAGTATCAAACCAAGAAACTAACACTTTTAATAAGATGCAAAAACAAAAATTAACACATTCAAACGCGTCAAAACTAGAAATTAAACTTTTAAAAGAGTTACAACAAGAAATTAACACTTTCAAAAAGACGCAAAACTAGAAATTAACACTTTCAAAAAGACGCAAAACAAGAAATTAACACTTTCAAAAAGAAGCAAAACAAGAAATTAACACTTTCAAAACGCCAAAACACGATATTAACATTTTCAAAAAGGTTAAAACAAGAAACAGACACTTTCAAAAAGATGCAAAACCAATAAGCTAACACTTTCAAAAAGATGCAAAAATAGAAACAGTACCATTTCAAAAAGGTTAAATACTATTACAAGACCAACTTCCCTTGACCTAGAAATTCTAATTTAACAAAATTGACCATCAAACTTACTCTCCACAAATGCTCTCAGCGGTCACCAGCATCTTTTCCGTGTCAGCAAAGTCGATGGCAGAAAGTTCAAGGAAGGCTTTCTCACTCCAAACCCGGCTTCGAGGTCCCAGCTCGACGCTCTCGAGTCTCCCAGCTACAATTGCGATCAAATAAGATGGCATGGGAACCTTTTGGGAGAAAGTGTGAAGGAGATACTCCGGTTCCGATGGGATCACTTCCGACTGTGTGACCTGAAGGGCACTCATAAGAACGACGAGGTCCTTGGGTGCCTGAACATTGGCCGTGTAGGTCGCTTTGACGAAGGGGGTGTCTTGACAGGGGACCAGGGACCGAGCATGAATTGCCTGTGAAAGATTATTGCAACAAAATTAAAATATTGTTGCCACATAATTTAAATTAATTTTTAATTACCAATATAAAATTATAACGTACACCCTTTTTTTCTTTTTTTTTTAAAGGAATTACTGTCAACTATTGCAGCATTAATTATTACCTGACACTGACTGAAGAGATACGGGAACTCTTTGCCATGAGTTTGTTCCTTCGCCAGCCACTGCAGGCTCTCAGCTGTAGGCGAAGTTTCGTATTCGATCACAATTTGAAGCCTGAACAAATAATTTTAATAAATTCATTATCAAATTATTATTAATTTATTTTATTTTTTATTAGCTACTAAAAATAATAATTAACCTATTCGGAACGGGAAAACCATAAAGATCCTTAGTGTATTGACTACAAACAATCATTTCCAAAAAAAGAAAAACACACTTTTAACTTTTTCAAAAAGATCGAAACTAGAAATTGACACTTTCAAAAAGGTGTAAAACTAGAAATTAGCGCTTTCGAAAAGGTGTAAAACTAAAAATTAACACTTTTAAAAAGGTCAACAACTTTAAATCATCATTTTCAAAAGGGTCAAAAACTATAAATACCATTTTCAAAAAGGCAAAGGTGTAAAAACTGGATATATATTTCTGTTTCGAAATGGTTAATAATGTGAGATGACGATTATGATTATTTATGAAATTTACTTTTCATCGGCGACGGAATCCAGCTGAATGACCAACGGCCTTCCCATCGTCATGAAGGGATTTCCAATTTCGAAACTCAAATCTTTCCCATCTTTATCCACCACAGACTTGATGTTTAAGCCGTGGATGTCTAAAATCTGTAAAGAACAAAACAACAACAACATTAACATCTTAAAAATACCTAATTAATGAATTATAATATTATTGTTAATTAAATAATCCTCACCAATTTATTTTCTTTGGGACACGTAGCACGGAGATCATAGCGAGCTGAGCCAGAAATAATTTTTTTCGAGAAATCAATTCTCCAGTCCAGATGAAGATGCGTAATGATGACTTCCTCTTTTTAATCAAAATAAAAAATAAACATTAAATAGGTAAAATATTTAATCAATCAATTAATAATTCTGTTGCTACAAAGTTTGTGTTTGTGTTTATAAATTAAAGATTTAAATGGCAAAATAAAATGAATAATGACAAACCAGGATTAGAAAAGGAGTTGGGATCGTGGAGACTTAATGATTTTTTTTCGGCCATCGCGTCTCTTTTCTAATTTTAATCAATTTTCAATTAATTTATTAATCTGCAGAATCTGCGTCTGTAACTTTTTATGAACCGACGACCGACCTGCCTTGACCATTGACTGTCAACTGTCACTGATTGTCGATAGGCTTTTATTTTATGAAACTTGGAAGTGTCCACGTCAGCTTGTCAGCTTTTGGCTCCACTTGAAAATGACAATCTGTCAGTGAACTTTGACCTTGGACAAAACAAATCGGCTAATCGGCAATTCGGCACTTTGACTTTCAGCAACTGAAGTCTGTCCAGAAGTTTTGAATTCACCTCGAGTTTTGAAGGCAGCATAAAGACACACTAGTCATTGGACGAAACGGTGAGCTTTTTATTAGATGCAAAACGCTGTATTTCACCCTTGTGAAATTGCAAAACATCCTAAGTACTTACTTCGTTTACGTTTAGCATAATTTATAATGCGAAAAATAATTTGCATACAGCAATGATTATTTAAACTCAAATATAAATGTAAAGTAATAAGCAAGTTCGCTGCGCTGTCGAACAAATGTCTCTTTTATTTTTCTAATAGTAACTTACAATTAGTAACACGCAACAGTTCTAATAGCACAGTAATTTGTAATTCCTTACAAAAAATGTGGAAACTAAAGTGTAATTAATAAATAATAATAATTGTTATTATAATTCATTTAGCCTTTGGGACATTTATAGCGTAACAATAAGTTTTAAATGGAAAATAAGTGATTCCAAATAGTATTGTCTAACTTGCTACCTGCATTAATCCAAAATCCAGTTATAAGTAATTAAGTACTTACATATTAGTATTAGAATAACTGTAGGAATGAAATAGTTCTAAAGGTTAAGATTTCAGATTTAATTATTTAAAGCAGTAACAGGTGGATCGATACTTACACATCGCTCGAAAAAATAAGATTACAGCAAAAGAAAAGGAAAATAATTATTAATAAGTACGAAGCAAAATGCTTGCTGCAACAATAACAGATACAGATACGTAGATAATATGTATATTGTTCATCAATACATACTACAAACTTCTTAAATTAAAGTAAATATAAACTTGTTGACTGAGAAGTTGACGAAAAGAAACGGAAGCATGGATGACAGACAGTGTTGCTTTTTCAAAGTTTGGTCCACCGGTAATTTTTTTGTTTTTGTAGTGGCTCGTCTCGTCCCTCTTCGAGTGATCAATGTTTAATCGTCATCCTGAAAATTAATTAGATTATTATTACTTCAATTGCTACTTGTCACTTGTCACAGATTGTACTTATATAACGATAGTGGGCTTTCTGTGATTGTAAACAGAAACAGGGATCAACGGGCATCGAAATTACAGTTGATTTTTAGTATTTATGGCCCCTGTTATTTTTACCCCCACAGAGTAAAACACAGGTGCTTCCGGATTTTTTAATTAATTTTTTTTTAACTAATTTTATTTTTTGTAGAAATACTTTGTTGCAAATGAAAGATATTAAGACTGTTATTAGTTACATTATTCGACTTCCATAATTCATGTTCAAGTTTACCGACAAAAAAATCAAAACGGGCCCCAAACGGGCCCTTGCTTTTTTTAACCACAGATCCCTAATATTATCTATACCTTCGGCTCCTCAGTGCACTCCCGAGCAAGATGGCCAGGTTTATCGCACTTGTAGCATTTGTTCGATCCCGAGCCCTTAGATGATTCCGAAGGGCAGTCCCGGGCAAAATGACCGGTTTTGTTACAATTGTAACAAGTCACACCACCTCTGTCACCCCCACCACCACCAGTTCCACTTCCCGGTTCAGTACAATCCCGTGAAATGTGACCAACTGGAATTATAAAAAAAAGTTAATATATTTATAGGTATTTATAAGAATGTCAGAATGACAAAAAATATTTTTGAAAAGAGAGCAGAGACATGAAGGATGAATTACCTCCATCGCAATTGTAGCAGCGTTCTCCATCAACGCACTCGCGAGCAAAATGACCGCTTTTGTTGCACTTGTAGCAGCGACCTGAAACAATAATATTATGATTCAAAATCACTTAGAAGAAGCCATTAAGAACTACGGTCAACGGTCTTTTCATTACTCACTTAAGTACATTATATTATATAAGTTATTAATTTCGTATTCGTGTTAAATAATGAAGTCGCATTGTAATAATAAAAACAGTCATAAATTGCAAATTAATATTGTTTGAGCTTACTTTGTCCGCCGCCACCACCACCTCGACCACCACCCCCTCCTCCACGGGAGTAGCCATCACCCTCTTCAGTACATTCTCGAGCAAAGTGACCTATAAAAGAATTAAATACAAAATTAAATACGTCGTTTAAGAGGTAAAATGGCTCAGGTGAATCCAGTGCCGTGGATAAGCAATTTAAGAATTAAGTAATAGGTAAATAAATTAAAAAATAACCGTAGTTAAGTAACAACTAACACCATACTTACCAGCCTTATTGCATTTGTAGCACACGGAAGAACTCATAGTACCGGTTCAATAACTCCGTCAGTCAGATCACAGACAGAATGTTTCGAATTCGATTAAATTGGTATTAATTACTTCAGAATCACTCAGATACAGTGACAGATGACAGAGAGGATTACACTCACCTAAAAATAAAAGCAAATTAAAAAACATTCACATTAAAATCAACCCCCCCCCCCTCCCCCCCCCCCTAGCAACCTGAGTCAGTAAGTACAAAAAAAAGCACAGCTTCACCCTCTAAGCGTCAAAGAATAATAATAATTAAATAAAACCAGCAATTAACAAACTAACGAATAACGAAACGACCAACCACAAAACAACACTTAAGATAATGAACAAAAATGACTGACCTTTAACCTTTTAACCGCAACCTCGTAAATGAAATCAACTTGAAAGCCAAACTACGGGTGACGGGACGAAGGTCAGTCCAAACTCCGAAACTCTGAACTGCGGATGGAATGCTTTGAAATAAAATAATTTAATAATTATTATTTTAAGGACGGATGGTCAACTACAAAGACGACTGGCTTGCAACGGGCAACTACTACGAATAAAAGACTTCTACCAAAAATCCACGGCAAGGCAAGAAGGCGACAGACGGACAGACAGAGACAAAGGGCCTCAAAATCCGGCATCGGTGCCATCAGCACTGCTTACTAGCCTTTTTAGTTCCCTATTAAAACACACGGTATACTTTTAGTTAACGATCCCTTTAGGCGTGACTAAGCAAAAAATTAATTTACGTACTTTAAAACGGCAAGAAACGGCAATACTGTAAATTGTAAATGCAAATATTCAAAATGCAAAGGGCCAAAATCGTTCCTTTATTACAGTAGTTAGTACATACTAGAAATTGCAGCTGCAAATCTGCCTATCTACCGCATTACCGCTTACAAATGTGTGGCAAGGCATTGCATTGCAATGGCAATAATGGCCAGTGTTACCCAAAATGTTTGCTAGTCTAGTCAAGTCTAGTCTAGTCAACTAGTGTGCTATCCCATAATTTGGGAAGAATCGCGGCTAGTCTAGTCTAGTCTAGTCCAGTCATGTTTTTCTGCTCCTCTTGCTAGTCTAGTCTAGTCAAGTCACAAGTTTTGAAAGAGTCAGCTAGTCTAGTCTAGTCAAGCCAAGCGGCCGAAAAAAGCGGAAAAGTCTAGTCAAGTCAGGCTAGACTAGCGCACCACAGGCAATGGCAATGGCGTTGAACGGCGTTAGATGTTCCAATTTGAATGGTAGGCGCTTGCCCGGCATGGAAATTCTTATTTCGTCACCCCTTGGCAGCGTGCAGAAATGACGTCTCATTTTTGTGGGTGAGTTTGCGGGTTTGTGGGGCACAATTGTAATAGTGGCTACGATTCAAATAAATACTTTTTGTATACGTCATTTACGGGCAGCCCCGCCCCCGCTTTACTACGCCGTCATTTATGTGCGAACGCCTGCAATGTTTCGCTTGCGTTTGTTTGCATGCAAAATCGTGAATCGACGAGTTTTTTTAATTCTTCATACGTACAACGCGGATCGGCTGTTTTGGATGTTTTTCATTTTACTTCCTTCGATCTAGGCTGATTTAGACTTTAATTGTTAATTAATTGTAATTAATTATTAATTATTATTAAATTATTATCTCCGACTTTACGATTAATTTGAGCAGATGAAGCAATAGTGATTGTTTTAGTTGTAGATTCGGTGATTCGGTCATCTGTTGTCTGTCTTTCGACGAAGTTTTTTTCGTGTCTGAATCTGTCAGATGTTGGATGTAGGTTTCATGGTGACAGTGACAATTAACTATTTAATTGTATTTTAAACTTTATCGTTTATAGAAATCGTCAAATCACAGTTTAAATCATTACTAGTTCTTGCTCATTATTAATTTGTAGTTTTGAGTTTTGACACCTTCAACCTTATTGCCTTAATTGTGGATTGTTTTGTAATTTCACATTTGACATTTGACATTTTTTGCAGAACAGCCGTTGTTGGTTGTAGTTGGTAGTTAGTAGGCAGTTGCTGGCTGAAGTTGGAGGTTTGTTGTTTGTTTGAGTAGGTTGTAGGTAGTTCGTTCATTCGTTCGTTGTAGTAGATGTAGGTCAAAGGTCGTAGGTTGGATTTAGTGTGTTAATTCATAATTATTAGTTGTTAGTGAGTGAGGTAAGTTTGAAGTTGCTGATTTCATTCCTACTAACAACTAATTTGTAATTATTACTCTGCATTCTGCAATAAATGATAAAAGTGTTTATAAATTTTCATTATTTTTTTGCAGCTAAACAAAGTCAATAGTATGCAGCCTTTTAACTGTTCCATCTGTCTGGATGACTTGGGGGAGGGACCCACGGAGGTCAGAGATGGAATCAATTATATTTCGGACAATAACAAAATTTCCGCGACTCCGTGCGGCCATGTTTTTCACGACGCTTGCCTTGCCCAGTGTCGGGTTAACTGGGAAGCCGATTTGTAAGTATCGTTCTTATTATTAATTTAATTATCAGTTGGTATGTCAGTATATAGTTTACTGATTTTGTAGATATAGTGGTTATTAAATTGTGATTTAATTTTAATTTATATTGCGTTTGTGTCAGTTTCAGGGGTGCATCATTTCGTTGCCCCTACTGTCGGAAAGTATTTGACGAGGTTCAAATAAAGCAACTACTTTTTATTACTCGTTCGAACCTGGAAGTGGATCATCTCACTGACAGAGAGGAAGTGAAGTACAAGAATACGTCACAACTCCGCTCCCTGGTCTATGATTTATCCAAAAGACTTGCTTATGCTGAAAAAAGCGCTGGTGCTGCAACGTAAGTTTTTATTATTTATTTTAACCAAATATTATTGTCTTATTGTTTTTATGAATGAATGGTTGCAACCTTGCAACTCCTTGCAGTCCAGTTTCTCACAAGTCTTTGATATTCGATCTTTTGATGATGGTGGGACATTTTTTATTTCAGGGAACAGCGGAAGTCCCTTGAGGGCAGTCTGGAGAAGGTTATATTGGAGAAGGAGACTGTAAAATTGGAGAAGGAACTTCTTCAGAACAGACTAATTGAAAAGGGAGCAGAAGTGACGACCTTGATGAAGGAAAAAAAGTTGCTGACTGAGGAAGTGGACAGATTAAATGTTCGTATACGTTTGAAGAGCGGTCTTCGCTTTGGTAACAATGGGACGGAGTGTCCTGTACGTCGTACAGCCAGAATGAGTACGGGTGGATTGGGCCCGATTGTAAGTGTAAAAGCCATATTGATTACGATTTTAATTAAACTTTTTGAAAGAGCAATATATCTTGTTTTACACCTTTTTAGAAACGTTGATTTCTAATTTTGACCATTTTGAAAGCACTAATTTCTACTTTTGACCGTTTTGAAAAAACTAATTTCTAGTTTTACATCTTTTTGAAAACATTGATTTCTAGTTTCGACCGTTTTGAAAATGTTAATTTATAGGATAAACACTAAACAACTTTATGGTTTGCCTTTGACAGTTCCGAATAGGTCATAGGTTAACTCGGGCTATGTAATTGTATACCCTTTCAACAGTATACAGTATACTGAGTCCGTCGGGCTACCCTCGTTGGAGGACAGTGTCAGCTTTATTTTGTTGGAATAAAGTTCGTCTTTCTCTCTGTAAATTAGTGGTAATGCTATCATTATATTTTGTTAATTGCAGCGTTCAAGGTTTCAGGATCGTAACTTGAGATCTGCTCGTGATTCTACTCCAATCAGTGTGCGTTCTAGTTCCAGTGACGATTCTTCGGTGGCTGAAGTTCCAATCGTGCCTCCTCCAGCTCCTCCTCCAGCTCCAGTCCTCATGCGAGCCCAGAATGATGGCATCCGCATCCCTATTGTATTTAGAACTAGAACGATGATCGTTAATAGAATGAGGCAGATGGCAGTTATTAATATCGAAAGACTTCCCGTGGCAAGAATGTCTGCGCCAACAATGTCTGCTGGTGTCCGGGCCCCGACCCCGGTTTCTCGGGATAATCATCCTCGCTATTCTCTTCGAGCTCGAAATTTGTTACGTGCACCTGAGCGACTGGATTCTCCAGCCAGAACCGGAAACAGAGCCAGAGCCAGAAGATCCTAAAACCGATATCTTTCTTGTGGACATCATTCCTCCTGGCTTCGTAGCGTTACATTCCAGCACATGGATTTGACTTTGGAAATGTACTTAAACCTACCTACCTACCTACGTTGTTTTCGTTCGCCTCTGAATTAACAGTCGAATGATAGCATTTTTTTTCTTTTAGTTGTTTAATCTTTTTTACAATGACTTCTTTCCTAATCAACTTTTGTGGATCGCGGTCAGCGTATTAGATTTGATTTTTATATTGCTTACTTAATACATGAGTACTCATTTTAGTAGAAGTAGATGCCCACTTGTGTTAATTGTATTTATTTAAATATAACTATTTTGTATTTAACCTGTATTAATTTTTATCGACTACCATCTGTACCTATTATACTTAGTATTATATATAAAGTATGAATAGGTACTTTTTTTGTGTTTATGTAGTTTGCCGAAATAACTTGTGCGTAAGTACTAAATGCTTTACGATTTTACGAATCAGAAATTGTCCACAATGTCCAAGTGGATTTTTAGCTCAAATGTCAAGAATCAGGAATCTTTAATGTTTATATATAGCAGTGGAAGAATAGTGGAAGCAAACTGACATTTTAATTTTTTACAGATAAGTTGACAATAAAATAGATCGGGTAGTAAGTAAATAGTAAGCCTGCTACTTACGTAAAGTAGACAGCTATTATCAATTATAGTATAGTGTAGTATAGTAAATTAATAAAATAATAAATATTTATGTATGTAAGTTGTACCTACCCACGAAAAATATTTTCGTGTTTCGTTCTAAATCAGTTTTTCAGGCTCCTTAAGGCTTTTGGGCTGTAGAACTGGTATTTTTCTAGAAAGTAGGCATAATTATTATTAATTATTATTACATTAATTCATCGTTGAATCATTTTTTTTATATTTAAAACAGATAGTATTCAAATAATTAAAATTTCTTGTCCGTTGTATTTTGTTTGGTTTCTTGATTGGAGTGTTGACTGATAAAATGAACTGAGCACTTAAGTTATTCTAAAATTGAATAAGTAGGTACATGTTCTAATTCTTCTATTAATAATAAATAAAAATAAAATAAAAAGTTTAATTACATCCAGGCTCTTGTATTAATGTATTTATTTGCATTTTGTAGTTTGTAGTTATTTGGTTTTGCAGTTTTTTCACAGAACGGATCGAGAGTCTAAATGCGAAAATGCGAGAGAAAGGCTCAGCTGACTTGCAAAACTCGGTGGCGGTTCGAGTCTAATCGAACTTGTGTTTGTGAAGCAGATTTGCACTTTTTGCTTTTTCCTGTTTTGGTTCGCATTTGCAATTGAGATTTGCTTGCACTGGCTTGCAGTACAGTAGGTCATTTTAGACCTCTCTCTCTTAGGGAATGAAATTTTGAAAGAGAAGTTGCTTTAAAATTTAATAATTAAATAAATTCCAAGTCCATTAAAATAAAATAAAATGACTGTGCTGAGCATGTTACGGGGCTTTAAGCCCGCAGTCACGGCCAAGAATATTAAAGCGATTGCCATGAATTCAAATTCGAACTTTGCCCTTCGAAATTTTGGATTAAGTAAGTTTAAAAGAATTCTTTTTAATTTTCAATTTTAATTTAATTGGGTTAAGCATTATTGTGGCTTATAATTTAATAGTCTGTTTTTTTTAGTTCATTCGTTTTTAATTGTTGATTGTTAGCTGTTGACTGTATGTTGTATGTGGTTTAAGGTTGCAGGTCACAGGTTGCAGGTTGAAGTTGAAGGTAGTTGGGAACATCAAAAGTGAATTAAAAATTAAACTACTTTATAATTTGAATTAATTTGTGTGTTCTTTTCAATTTTTTAAGCCGTGATGCGAGCTGGTGGTGATCACAAAATGCAGATCACTCCAAGTCGATGGCCCTGGCATCAGTACAAGGACCTTTTGCATTTTTATTTGATGCTCGGCTTCATCCCCCTGGGTCTCTTCACTTTCTTCGTCAATATCTACGTGGGACCCGCTAAATTGCAAGAAATCCCCTCGGGGTATAAACCCAAACATTGGGAATATTATGCGGTTCGTTTTGCATATTTTGATTTTTGTATTTTTACTGTGTACATACACAGCTTTGATTCTGTGATCGTTTCGTCGATGCGTCGATCTAGACATTTATCTATAAACTGTCGTATTAGTACTGGCGAAACTGTGAGTAATTAAGTATAATTAATAATTATTCTGACTAATGAGACAAAAATGCTGAGGTTGAAATTGGTTTGTTTGGAATGTTTGTCTTAAATAGCATCCTATTACCCGGTGGCTGGCCCGGTACTTCTTTCAACATCCCCAAGAAGCCTACGAACGTAACTTGCACTACATTATGGAAGAATACGAGGCTAGAGACATGAGGTACTTAATTACTATCAGCTAAATAGCTAAATTATTACTAATGCTGGTTAATCAGATTCTAGTCATTTGTGGAATTGTGTACTGCATGAGTTGTAGTTTTGACCTTTTGGAAAACTTTAATTTCTAGTTTTCACCTTTCGGAATACATCAGTTGTAGTTCTGACCTTTTTAAAGCGTTAATTCCTAGTTTTGACCTTTTTGAAAAGGTTAATTTCTTATTTTAACCTTTTTGAAACTGGTAATTTATAGTTTTGACCTTTTTGAAAAGCCTAATTTCTATAGTTTAAACCTTTTGAAAATGTTAATTTCTAGTTTGTACCCTTTTGAAAGTGTCTGTTGCTAGATTTGAATTAGTTATGTTTAACAATATTAGTTTCTAGTTTTGGCCTTTTTGACAACGTTAATTTCTAATTTTCCCTTTTTTGACTGTGGTAGTTACTGGTTTAACCTATTTGGAACTGAGAAACCATGGCAAAACTCATTCACAAAAGTGCTTTTTCTTTAAATTAACCTTTTCAAAACTCTCAGTACTAGAAATCAACATTTTCCAAAACATTCAAAACTAGTAACTAACACTGTCAAAAAGGGCAAAATTAGAAATTAACGCTTTTAAAACATTCAAAACTAGAAATGAGCGTTTTCAAAAAGGTCAGAACTAGAAATTAACGTTTTCAAAAAGGTCAAAACTATAAATGAACGCTTTCAAAATCATCCAAAACTATTAACCTAGGTTTTCAAAGTAGTCAAAACAAGAAATCAACATTTTCGAAAAGACATAATTTACTAGATATATCACCATTGACCGTTTCGAACAGGTTTGTAAGTGATTTGTTGTGCTAACGTAGTGTGTTTTGTTTTTTTATTACCAAAATACGAAGGTTGCTCGAGTGGAAGGCGAAGCGGTTGATGAGTGAGCGAGGTGACTACCCAGGATTCTACCAGAAGCGAATCAATCAGAATAAACTTCTTCGGGGTCTCATGCAAGATAACGAAGATAACCTCTTCACCTTCCGGGGCGAGAAGAGCTAAGCGGTCCTTTTATTGCCACCCAGTCGTCAGTCATGTCAACTTGAACGATAAAGCAGCATCCCTTCGCAGACTTGAACTTGAATCGTTGTGCTTACAATACACCCCATATACCATATATTATAGATTACTAAATATTGTTCAAGTTTGTTGAAGGACTCCTCGTAGTGAATTTCTATCTTAAAAATATTAATCGAAAAGTCGATGGCAGTGTAATATATACAAATGGAATTTGTGACGATGCATTGCAATAAATTGTGTCGGTAGAGTTATTACAAATCGAGAAGCAACACTTTTTTTCTGCACATTATTCATGCAAAATTACTTTTCATTTTTGCTCCTTCGTCCATCGCTAATAGAAATAAAATTAATATTTCTATCTTGCCGCATTTACTGTCTCAGAATGAGTGTAATTCACATATTTATTACTAAACTCACGATCAGACTAGGGTATAGCAAATAGCATCACTTTTGATCCATCAATAATCTAAACTAAATCATTTTATTAAATAATTATTAAAGAATTAAACAGATTTTGGTTCCATTGAAATTCTACTTTAATGGCTACGATTAAGATACAATAATATCACTACTATTGACAGTATTTCGCTAAAAATAGTTGCTACAGCGAGAATCAAAACTTATAAACAAAAATTCTTTTATGCCTGCTTACAAAATAAATTACTACGTGCTAATAACAGTTTAACATTTAGAGATCAATTGAACTCCAGTATAAAATTAAATTGCCTACAATTACAATCTACGTTTAACCCTGAAAATACAATAACAATCACTTAATTATTATGTACTTTACTACCAATTCCATTTTCGCAGAAATGGGAACACTAATTTTTAATTTAACCAGTAAATAAAAGAAGGTACTACTTTACTACAATAATAAAATAAATTACAATCATTCATGTATTAATAATTATTTGAATGTAATTAAATTACAATATTATTATGAATAGTATAAATTCACGGAGCAGACAGAGACAGAGTCTTACAGAGCGTCGGATGTTTTTTTCTCTTACACCGTTTCTATTATTACAGACAAGTAATTACTTAAAATAATTACTACGCTAGCTAAATGTATGTACTTTTATAGTATACCTATTTACGATACGAGATAGACAAAGCTAACAATCGAATTCTCGAATTTTGTACGAAATAAATTAAAAATAAGTTGAAGTTAAAATTCATATCATATTTTGGGTGGATTTTCTGGTCATGGTCCATGAGTTCCACTTTCGGACGTTTTAGTTTTCAATCTTTTTTTTCCATCTTCTAAATACCTTGCATAGTACGATAATAATTGTCAGTTTTAAAGTTTTAATAACAAGAAAATGTGACGCGTGATTTTGAGATAGTACCTAATTATCCTCCTCCTAAATCCTATGCACAACAATTTACCATTTACCATTTAGAACACGAAATCAAGTAAAAATTAACTGCGTAGGTAAAATCATCATTCAGTCATCGAGTTCACGCAGGTATTTCCGTTTTTTGTGAGGCGGAAATCGTAATAATTGTAGCACATGGTCTTCCTTAAGAATTTTTGAATTCGAGC
>JAQFZC010004110.1:0-16900 GCA_034695205.1 Dicyrtoma fusca | reverse complement strand
AAGTACTAAGGTCAATGCCAACACGTACAAAAAATTTCATGAAAATCGGGACGCCCCACCAAACGTACTTTCCTTGTGAGGGTGTTTACAGCTTTGACTGAGTTTTTCCTTGTTTGAATGGAAGTTTTTAAATGTGTCTAAGAATACGGAAGTAACAAAATGTACTTTGAATTCCAGCCATTCATGAAGGCCCTTGTCACTAATTCCCAAGTAAATCATTACCGACGGGATCTGCGACTCACGGGAGATCCATACAAAGCACAGGTGCGTCATCAAAAATATTTCACCGTCACGTTTTCTGTATGCTGAAGACGCAGTTGTGCTCAATTAACTTATCTTGGTTTTATTGAATTTCTTAGGGATTAGAAGCTGTTGCAGATGAAGAATATTAATGGAATTAGAAGCTACCCCAGGTCAACACTGTGTAGTACATTATAATAGTCGGTTGGTTCGTTGCCAGCTTTGTTTTTAAGGATGTAATTAATGTGTATAACTAGAGGATATTGTCATTTAAAAACGCGTTATGAATAAAGCTAACGGAAAACGCTGGATACAGTACTATTTGTAATCGTTTTAAAATTTATTTCACAATATAATTTCCAATTGCTTTTTCTGCCGTGAGATTTTAGAATACAACTCTCACTTCTCTATCCAAGCAGAGCTAGTTATCGAATAGGATTGGTTTTTTATCATGCATGTGTAATAATGGTGTAGGTAGGTGGAGATAGAGTACACGTTAAAATAAAGACGAAATTTTACATTATCAAAATATTTATTGATAGTTTGTTCTATCTTTATTATGTTACATTATTCTCTTTCAAACTAAACAATTTAAGTTACAAAATTTACAAACAGTAAGCCAGCGTACTGGAACATTCAAACATGTGAAACAAACGCACCTAATTGTCAAAATTATTCGAATATTGCTTCTGTAAGCAAAGCAAAAACAATTTATTTAATCTTTCATAACCAAATGACAACACTGCCTTTACTATTTTATAGTTTTATAGTGAGCGAAAATAGTAATAGTAGTTAATACAAATCATTTAACTGAAGCTTTAAGATAAGTTTTCTCTGGATAACGTCCTCACCAACCAGTCACCGTACCTGCCAACACGAGTAAATACAGCATAGTGTGTACTTTCACACTTTTTTGAACCCCTTTGAGGCACGCCGTAAGATACAAGTCCTTGAAGATACCATCTTGTGTGTCCCCTCGTAGTGGCTTTAAAATACATACCCCCGCCACTGTCTCCATTACACACTCCCGTACCTTTTCGAACAAATTTTTTAATAATTCCGAATTGTGTTAAATTTCTTTGGATTTGTAAATTATGCTTAATTGTAAACAATTTGCTTAGATCTAATCTGAGTGTTCAGCTCACCATTCCTATACCCAGCGCAGAAAGTAGTAGATCGAGTCATGGAGGCAAAAAAATCTGGATGCGACTCAGCACAGGATGCCGCAGACACAACAGGGATTTCCGTCATTCTCAGTTCTTCGGAGAGCGTTCCATTTTCTGTGAGGCCCCAACCCAGAACAGTCCCCACATTTCCTGGGTTTAGTTGATACTCCTATATAGCAGAAATTTGCGAAAAAGTAATCTTTATTATGTTTGAAATTTGGATACGAGCACTAATGATTTACCTAAGTAAATTTAAGTCTGTGGAACATTAGAAGGATAATACCTCCAGGAAAGAATTGGAATTCTGTGGGTAACAAACTGGACGGACGTAGAAACTCAGAACTGCAGGCGTGTTTAGTGCTAGTACCGCAATGTCAGAATCCAGTGCAATATGGTTGTAAGATTCTTCTACTATTATTTTAGTGATTCTTCTTTGTTGAACGTACGGATCCGTTTCCGGGAGTTCTGCACAAATGGTTTGCAGGCGGAAAAGCATTAGTATTATATAACAAACTTACAATTTGTATGAGAATCAATGCTAATTGGACAGCTTACCGATATGTTGTTTCCCAAGGAAAACAACTAAGGATGAAGCGTTGCGTAGATGACCTCCAGTGGCAACGCAATGAGCAGACGTCACTACAGCGAACTCGCTGATCAAAGCACCCCCACACAGGTATTTAAGCTCGTCTATTTCAGATTACAGTATAAACTCAAAATTAGTTGATTATAAAGCGATCCTGCAAAGTTCTAGGAGAATTGTTACGTAGATTACCTTTAAGCCAAATATAAATTCCAACGTGCCAAGGCCACTGTCCTCGTTTAGTGGCAACTCCGTTGGTAATATATGGTGTTTTGGGGGCCTCGGAAAAGCCACAATCCGGTATACAGCTGAATTGATACTGAACTCCAGGCGACCATTGGCCATCATATCCGCATTTTTCATACTGCATTGGAAGATCTCCAGCAGGTCGGTAGTAGTCAATACAACTAAAGCGGGCTTCTACCCCTGGATTGTGCTGCTCCGAACATGACTTTAGTTCCAAGTTTTTAGGATCAATACATTCAATCTTAACACCCCTCGTGTGTTCCAGTGGCTGACATCTTTTTTCAAAATCCTTGGGGATCAAACTTCCTAATCCAAACCTAATGTCCAGGATTTGCTCGCACGTTGGTGGTGTTGAAGACCAGATGCCATTTTCCTTACATGAAATAGCTATTGGTCCATTCAGCAAGTAGCCTGCACTGCAGCTATACTCAATGGAAAAGTCCACAGGAACTATAGCTGAAGTTATATTCGGCTTGCAGTATGATGCGTTAGGCTCCGTTCTGTTTGACATAAGAGAGTTTACAATTTCCTTTATGTAAATAAGAATGGATGCGTTGTGAATGAATTAGTGGGATGGTTAAGAAATGATGCAAAAAATTACCGGCACGAAGTCAAAGACGCTTCTGTATTGACTGGTATTTCAGGCAAAATACATCCCTTAAGTGGAAGTTTTGACTCCAAATCAAAATCTACTCCGGATAAATCAACTCGTTGGGGAACCGGAGTGGTGGTGGGTGTGATAATAGCTGGTGTAGACTTTTTGGAAATAGTAGTCACCGTCGGCCTCCTCATGGGGATATTTGGAACTGGTCGACCGACATTACGAAGTGCTTCAAAATTTTCCTGGTTTCTCTTGTCTGCGTCGTCTTCCGTGCTTGTAATTGTACTGGCAAGTTTTGCTCTAGTTCGCAGACAAATCTCTACAGCTTCGTCACTTCCATCCGCACAGTTCTTCCAACCATCACATCTAAAGTAATTTATAAAAAATAATCTTCCGTTAGTATCTTCAAAAACATAAATAGTAAGGAGTATAGCTTCTATACCTATATAATTGTTTAGATATTACATTAACTTTTATTATTTGAGAAAATTAATACGAAGCAGTCAAGCCCTGCATCCTACATTTTATTTAGTGACACACAGCCACCGTACTTGCAACGGAATTGGTCTTCTCGGCATTCATGCTTTTGACAAACTTCCTCCGTTTCATCAGATCCATCTGGACAGTGAATCTGTCCATTGCACATCCGGTAATCTGGGATGCATGCTCCGTACTTACAGCGAAATTGTCCAGGGAGACAACTGCAATAAACAAAAGTCCGAAATCATAAAAATATCTGCAGGCATAGGTACACCTACTTAATTCCATTGCTTGCACTTGTATGTACCTATCTGTAAATAGCAGGGACGCTCCGAAATGTGAGTGGGTGTTTAAATGTGAACAGGTCTTGCGTGTCGAAAAGAGTTGTTCTAAAAATTATGAATAGATGTTGTGTTTCTGTTTGCTAGTAGTGTCAAAAAGTTTTTTTTATAAAAACTCATGTTGAAACGCAGTAAGACCCTGTTCGCATTGAGGACTAGCAATTAAGAGCATCCCAGCTAACCACTTATGTCAGTACCTGTTAGCTCCACAAATAAAGTCTGACTCATCAGACCCATCAATACAATTTAAAGAGCCATCGCAGACACGATTGATGGGAACGCAGCCACCATATTGACACTGAAAAACTCCAACCTTCTTCGGGCCAGCACTGCACAAAATCGTAAAAAATGAAATCAGTAAGTTTACATATCACACAGGCATGTATACAGGTAGCAGTATACAAATATTATATTTATTTTTTATTTTTACATAAGATGTTGGCACAAGGGCAAAACATTAAATGTTAGGTTTATCATTTAAGATTCACGATCACCAACTTACCCACAAAGGGAATTGCGATATTTTGGTGAGCAAATTAAATCACTCTCATCCAGCCCATCTTCACAGTCTCTCACTGATTTATAATTAAAAACATTTAAGTACATTACAAAATAGCTTTAAAGCTTTAATTTGAATTAAAGTACAAATAGATGCCAATTTATTCATTTTATTAGATCGACGAAAACAACAACAACCACCAAATTGATAGTGATTATATTGATATCATCAGTGTTACTGGTGTCTACCTTGGTCGCATATTTGTTCCTTTGGGACGCAACGTCCACTGGAGTGACAGCGAAATTCACCTGCTTGACAAATTCCCAGAGCAGCGGTGCTCAACTCTATCAAATTACAAAATTAAAGCACATTAGAGTTTTAGACGTAAATACATATTACGCATGAGACAAGCACACCTGTCTCACAGTCTTCACTGTCATGTCAGGACATATGTAATAAACACCACACATGGTCATCATTATATTCGTGATAGTCATTAGCATTCATACCTTTGTTTACCAAGAGAAGTAATTAATTGGACATGGTACGTAATAAACAGCAATAATGGATGTTCACACCTTTTTGCCGTGTCCATTCAAATTCAAAAATTATCATAACCGGAAGAAATGGACTGTCATGGTGTCCATACGCGAATGCTATATGTACTACCAACTAGTAACTAGTAAGGAATCAGTGTAATATTTCTTTGTAATGCTGTGGAAACAGGATTGGAAATACACTTTTACAATTCCCAGATAATTATTCCGCACATATCTACAGATCTACAGAACTATACAAGGATTGGGATACACTCCACTGTTACGCTGTTACAGATGAGATTCTGCGAATGAAATGCATATTAAAATCAAGATGTATGAGAGCCTACATTAATAAGCGTGCATGCGGGTGGCGCAAGAAATAAGAAATTCTATATCCAGTGTTTTTATGTGAGTAATCGACAAGGGAGCTCAAGTGACTTTGCATCAATTCAACGATCATTAAATTTTACTGTGGGAAGATATTCCAAGTCCAACTGAATCAAATCATCATCGGCTTGGGCAGGTAAGTCATGTAGGTATATGATTATATACCTATCCTTTGGCAGTATAGATGTAGTAAGGTGGCTACACATGACTCGGAATAGAGAACCAGTAACCAGTCAAGGCAGAAGGCAAGTATGTACACTCATTCATGCACGTGCCATTCAGATGACGTAGACGAAAGAATCTAACTTAAGGTCACAACGGCGAATCTAGATTAGCATTAACATTACCCCCAGCCCCAGTACCAGTACTAACAACAATAGCACTGACAATATGAAGAGAAGCAGGTAAGTATACATACGACTTTTATTATTGAGACATAATTTGCAAAGTTCAAACTTGGAAGCACGGCTTCCATTTTGATGGGAAAAAGAAGTATGGGATCGCAGTAACGTGATTTTGATTATTTTTGATTATTGTTGCCCTATCCTCTTTTTTCCAAGAAAAATAAATGCCATAATTTATTATAATGTATGATCGTACAGTAATACATATGTATGATAATACATATGTATGACAGGTGTGGTACATATTCAGGAAATAACAGGGAAGAAAAGCAAAATAGAATGTTTGTATTATTGTGTATCGTAATAAGTAATAAAGTAATTCAGAATGCTGATAGTGATACACATGCATATCTCTCAGTACTCATTCTATCTGGAATTAAATCTGTACTACAAGCAATAATATATATAACGTCATGTAGATAGATGCCTATGCATACTGTTATACTTTAATGCTTTATGTACTGCCACAGTGGTGGAGTGCAGTGTCAAAGAAATTACATTATCCATGATCAGTGTCAGTGTCAGGGCCAAGGAGAATCACAATCATAAAATGAAATCACTGCCAAACCAATTATTCATCCTGACTGTGATCCCTTGCAGTTTTTCCTTTTAATTTGATTGTAGCCGTAGCTTCCACTATGCAAAAGGACAGAGCAGAACATATGTATAATAGTTCTCTGCCCAAATAATAATCACCACACAGTTCAATTCTTCAATTCAAAATCACTGAAAGTAGACAGTCAAAAAAATAACTCGTTTATCCTCAAGCAATTCTGGTTACACTCTAAATATTAGTGTACATCTATAGTACACAAATTGAATCTCTTGTCTGTCTAAATTGTAAGCTCAAACAAGGATGAAGAAGCTGAACGATTTTGGATTTACTAAATCAGAGGATCTAAAACTATTACGTTATGTTATGATCATTGTATATTGATGAGTGGAAATTATCTCTCCTGCGTCAGCATGGCTCGGAAATAAGTTGGCATGTTCATGAACTCTAAACGAAAGTATAAACTGGGGTAGCATCAGTGTCCCTTTCGCAATGCAGATACTCAGACACACCTGTAAAATCACGCGTAACGACATAACAAAACAGGCTAATAAGTAATAATAATAAGACCCACCATCACCATCCCACTGCACTGCAACTGGGTACTGAGACTTTGAAAGATGCAAAATATTTTTTTTAAATCAGAAAAAGTACCAAAATGTCCGATACTCGTTATTGTTTGTGTAATTTCAGAGGTGCTCTACCTATGCAAAGACGGAATCTTCCGGCTGTAGGCATGGTATGTGGCCTAGGCCTGTTGTAGTGAACCTGTCCATGTCTGCATGCCTAGAGCTGGGGAATCTCATTTCCCAGAAATGAAAGCCCAAAGATGCAAGCTATAATATGAAAATCACACGCACAACAAGAGATCATAGCAGCTTTTTACGCTTCTGACGTAAATTGGAAAAAGCCAGCGATTAATAAAATAAATACGCGTACTACTGACAGTACACTATTATGTAAATAAGCATGCTCAATATGTACATCTACAGTCCCTGCACGTTTGAACAGAAAAGCAGGGAAATCCAACGATTTATTAAGTCGTCTTTTTGCCCGCCCGGTAACAACCTAATTCCAAACTACAGTAGTACTATGACCGTTTTTGTGAGTCACTGATGTATTTTTTTACTCGCTGAGGCACCTTTACCCATCTAGCCAAATACATGGCGGTATGTGCTAAATGCCAGTATACCTTTTGGCCATCGAATCGAATGCGCAATTGTTACGTCAATCGACGAAAATATCTATGATGACCCTATACCTTAACGTCCATTCAAGTCATTTCCTGTGCGTGCACTCTTAAATTCAATTTCAACAAGTTGCAGACAGAAAAAAAATGTAAATCCATCATCATTTTGCAAAGATGATCATCCAACATTGTCAAAAACTCAATACATATTCGACGGAAACGTAGATTCTAGGTTTTTACAACTGTATCTACATTTTTTAAGAATATAATAATATGTTGTATTTGTGTAGTTGAAAATTGTCACAACTGTACCTTTTCAAAAAATGTCGACTCTACCTTTTTGAAAAACGGCATATCCACCGCACCGTGAACTAAATCGGACCTGTGTGAAAACTCTTCTTTTTTAAATTGTAGATTAGGTATGTATATGCCATTTGTTTTTTAGTTTTAATTATAATGCAGCACTCAAGACGATACAGATGCCCAGCAACAAGACAAAGTTCAAGCTTTATAAAGTAATCGTGTAAGTGTAACCGTAAAAAACTAATTTACAAGAGAGATAATTAAACCAGGATGCTGATATAAATGAAAAGGAAAATATGTATGTAACTAGGTAAGGACCTTGTAGATGTGTATTCTTCTATTTTTTAAACTACTTGCATGGGTATAACGCTTTTAATACCTTTACAAGCCTCTCTGGGCTATTGAATATTATCACATTCTTTGCTAGTTTTACGCTAGCTAAAGGTTATATATGTAGTCCCCGTCCTCAAGATAGTCGTGATGTAAGTACCTATATGTATGATGCGTGTATTCAACATAATATAATAATGTTTTAAGCCTAAGCCCAGGGTAATATTATCAGCAACAATAGCCTCAGCAGCATCTAGAAAAATAATCGGTCTCTACTAGTTGTGCACTGTCGTCTACGGTGTGAATCCCAATCACGAAAAAAAAGATTCTCCATTTACTTAAATCACGAAACGAAATAAATACATGGCTAGAAGCGAAAGCCTGAACTTATTTAAGATATTTCGACACATATTCACTCCATGCCTTTCTCACGCTCAATTTTATATTGCACATATACTACAATTTGCAGTGGTTTCGTGAAATTTAACAATGTTTTTTATTATTATTATTTACACATTATTATGCAAACCCGGTAACATTTAATTTACTTTTTAAATGCTTTGAGAAGTAATCAGGATGGACTTTATTCTCCATCTTCAGCAACGATACAGCTCTTTAAAAACTAAACTCTCCCATGCAAACTCTCATTTTGGGCGACACTAAAACTTGAATAAAATTGTTCCCGTAAAATCATCTAATCATCTTATATTTCGCCAGAAAGATTTTGAATATGGTGAATGGAATCTATAATAATCCCAATACATAATCTACTCACAAGCACACTGACTTCTTTATACTTAAACTGCTGAACGTGAAATTAAATTACTTAGGTGTGTACATATTGTGATTTTGACTGACGAACGATAATATATATATATATATATATATATATACATGGTGTCTGCATGGATGCAAATACCTACCTTTATTTAGATAACATGCTTAACGTGGAAAAAATGTTCAAAAACCTGAATTGAAAAGGAATTTATTATAGCCAGCTTAAAAAATTTCTCCATTGCATTGTATTGTAATTATTGAGCTACATACATTTATAACTACACTCGTAGTGGTTATAGTATTCGCGTAGTAACTACATTCCTTTTCAATACTTGTTTCATTTTTTTTTCAAAGTTACAAAAAATGTGATTTTTTAAAAAAAAGACGCAATTTTTAAACAGCTTCCTCTGAGTTTCTAGCCTTTCTAATGGAAATATGTACCTTAAATAGAGCAACATTTATTTGCAAATACATACCACTAGGATTGCAGGCTAAGAAAACAAAGTGAAGTTCATCGATTATGAACATGAAATACATATAAAGGAACGTGATCATAGACCGGTAGTTAAAAATGTTATTTTTTTAAATACTTAAATACTGCATGTGACTGAGATTTTTGTACTCTGTAGACTCATAAAAATGGTATAATTTGAACAAACACGTGTTTCTTCTACCTGTTACCCATCTGTTACCTTCAGTTATAATTTATTGATATAAAGGTTAGAAACCTAAACACTATGAGTGTACCTATGTATACATGAATTCCTGTCAATATTTCCAGCTTCATCTCATCAAGTATCCCTCACTGTCGTAAGGCAAAGTGCGCATCGAAGTTGTGGATGAAATAAAATTAAGTAACTACGTAATTATGCAAGTATTAAATAAGCAAAATTGTATTTTAATTTTTACAAAGAACTACGAACGGAGCACAAGATTTATTTTTTGTGTGAGAATTTTTCTTCGCGCTGCTACACAGTCGATTCCATTGTTTGCTGTTAAATTCACAAGCACTATATATGTAGCTCTGGCCTATACGAACGATTTCCAATCCTGTCATCTCCGGTTTGTCCTTTTAACCTTTTAACTTATGATTTTCCTTATAAGTAAATACGACTATGATTTTGTTTTTTTGAAATTACATGTAATTTGATGATCAAACAACTATTAGGTAATGTCAATACGAATACCAGTTTCGTTTCAAACATTCACTTTAGTCTACAATGTCTACGTGGGAGAGATTAGCCGAATCAACGAGACAGACGACAAAAACATTCGTTAGTTTATAATCATAATCCACTAATATTTCCTTCTTAAATCCTTGCAGTTGTTAAATGCAATAGTACTATCGATAGGGAAAAATGGCAGCTACAGACAGAAGCATGTAAAAAAAACTGAATAATATGGAGACAAGTGAGACAAGGAATAAATTTAAAATAAAATTATTTTTTTTTAAACAGGAAGGAAGTCAAGTAATGTTTACCAATCTGAATGCTGACAATAAATAAAAGGGAGCTAACAGGTAGGTAGAAGAACTCCCATCCTTTCGACGTTTGACTCTTCCTGATCTGTGATCGTATCTTATTATTCATCTCAGTTTCCACACAATGACAATTATTATGTTATTGAGTTGTGCAGTTACTAAAAAAAACACTATAGACACTATATACTGTAGTTATGATGAACTTGATGTCCTCAACAGGATAGATTGCGAGATTCAATGGGCACTGATTTAATGCCCAAACACACACACACACACTGTATAATGCAATCTTTCAATTAATTTGTATACGCTGCACCGTCTTGCGAAAAATGTGTATGTATGTCGAAGCACCCGTCGTTCACTATATGCTCATATATTTATACGCAGTATCACTTCAAAACATTATTATTGTTATTAATAATGTATAATGACTGCACATTAGCTAAACTTAGTGAAATGAAATGAAAGACCACCAGACTCTTCATCTCCGCATCTTCTATAGATCTAATAAAGGACGCAATAATCCGTTTAGAACACAAGAAGGCAATCCCAGTCCCAGCCAGCCAATCTCTTAATGGTAATGATGATGGGCTTTTAGTTTGCAACTAAACAAAAATATAACAACTTGTTAATAAATTTATTGCCAGTATTTTACAACTTTAATAATATTGTAACTGGCAATGAGTTTCCAGCTCTAGCCGAGTGAGAGATCGTCTAGTTAATGAGGATGTGATTGTGATGGGAACGAGTGGGAATGAAATATTGAAATGGTTGGTTAACAAAGATTTTGTTGGGTCTCAAACACTGGCGTATGACTGAGACGGCACAAGAATTGGATTTTTGGATTCAATAGAAGAACTTGACCATTATTGAGTCTAATATAGTTGAACTGAAGCTATGGAGCCTCTCAACAATGCAATTTAATGCGAATCACCAAGCCACACAACACAACAATATAATACTTGAAGTAGTATAGACGAAAGAACACCTTTACTACAAACACTGAAGGGCACGCTCACGAACACATGCTTAAACAACAGGATGGAAAAATCCTCACGGCAACAAATACAATACACAATGGAGGGCCGCCCTGGCCTGGCCAGCGCGCTCAACGGAGGCAGTAATAAATGCAAGATAAAAGTACTTCTTGATTGCACTTGTTCTAAGATATAACGATAAGAATAAAAGAAGAAGCATAATATTCGTCTGTAGATGACTAATAATAAGTCATGAGAATTTTATCATTGTGGGATTTTTTTTATCATTAGTTTATTCTATTCCCCCCATAGGTCCATAATATCTGTAATTTTATTCTTTGCACTTCGCTGCACCTTTGCTAATGTGTGATGTTTTTTTGTTTTGTGAACCAAAATTTTATTTTTTATTTTATTTTTTTTTAGTTTTTTGCAGTCTCTACACTACGTCTTTTTAATTCTTCATCGTAAGAACTAAAAATTCATTTCATACCAGGTAGACCAGACCAGGACCAGCGGAAGCAGAGAAGTGCCATCATAATAATTATTATAATTACATTATGATCACCGAAGTGACTCTTAATACTCACTTACTTAAGTAAAGTAGAGTTTTGCCAGCGCATTTCAATATCAGTACTTATCTGTTAATCTGTTACTAGGTATATTATATTAATATTTTTTATTTTTGTAGGTATGTTATATGAGTGGTGGTGTACCAACCAGCTGAAGGAGTAATAAAGTAGTTTTACAATAATATACGACTTAATTAAATCATCATGAGCCATGATGGAGGAAAATGGGATGCACCGACGTTGAATATGTATATAGAATAAATACCCATGCACGACGCATAGTTTTTATTTCGCAAGATGAGATTATGATCTTATGATGTGAATACATGACCAATGCAATGCAATGACCATAATATACTTCATGCAATGAGAAGGTATGTAGGTACTTAAGTACTAGCATGTAGTATTGCTTCATACGACTGTAAAACGTGCGTATTGATTTTTTGTTAAAGTTTTTCTTTTTAAGAATAAGAAATTATTTTATTGTTAAATACGAGTTTATGCTCACAAATTTTCATGGCGACGGGTAGAAGTAAGAAGGAATTCATGCCAAGTTCCTTATTACTATTCATTCGTATTTTTCCTCATGCCTCTTTTACGTTTGTAGATGTACTTACATTTATGGGATTTTTTGTTGGCGGCTGAGTTAATGTCAAAGGAAAGCAGGCACAATTTCCCACACGATGAGCATTTGTGCATAAGTACAAAGTAACCTACAGTATTTTCAGTTCCAGTTTAATTTTTGGGCATGGATGAATTTTATAATATTACACTATCACAACACAAACGTTTGTACAGCGCAGCGTAAAATATTATTAAAGTTTTTGCTACTACTCAGCTAAAAAAAAGCCCAAAATCAAACTGTAAGGTGGCTAGTTTATTGTAGGCACATACCTATGTTGTTATGCAGCAGTAAATCCAGGTACTTTTACACGTTGTTAAGTAGGTCTAGCTGAATTTAAAATTGACGTCATTTAAGCATCATCGAATGAGATAATTAAATAAGTGATTAATGCGCAGTGGTTTGTTTTTTAACGCATAGATACAAAAAAAATGCGGTATACGCGAAATTATAGGTTTGTGACTTAGACCTATCTATCTTAGACCTGCGTACAAAACATTCAGTAACAATCATTATTATGGTGCAGAAATAACAAAGATTGCTACGTTTTGTCATTGACAAAATCCACTGTAAAATACGATTCTGACAGTCAACATTAGTAGGTAAGTACATTCTTAGGTTGTATACGATACAATTTGCAAGCAACGCTGCCCAGCAATATTACCTAAGTTAGGTATGTATAAATATGGAAATGTATGCGTCACTATTACTTAATATATGTCTCGAATTGCAGTGTGGTAAACGATTTTACAGAAATATCTATTATATCAAGAAAGGTATAGTATATTCTTTTCGATCAGAATTAAATACTAAATGCAAACAATAGTCGGGATAATTTGAGACACAAAAATAACTACAAATCATTACAGATGAATATTAACAAGAAACTTTAGAATTCCTTACTTAAAGTACCTATATAATGGTTCCAATTAGGTACGTAAAACCAAACGATTTAACACACCTCAACAATTATACACGTTTATAGGCTTAGACGCCAAATATAAAAACGATGACGTGCTTGAAATACACCAAAAGGTTTGCATATTCCAAGCCGAAGTTAGTGTCCTTTGAAGGTCGAATTGGCCCTGTTCTAGATTTGGCAGCTATTTTCTTTAAGAATAGTTTCTTCCTAAAGAAAATAGTCCGCATGAGGTTTTTTCGATGGTACACCTCTGGCTTCTTGAGGAGCTGCTTCAAATATAATAAATTCTCGCTGAAGGTGCTCATCAAGCTCCAGTATTGCCGCTACATTTCCACATCTATTAAGAAACCATAAAAGTATTAAATGTGATACTTAAAGGCGTCTACCTTCGTCACGCTTTATTTTGTTAAACACTGTTCATCAAGCCAACATACCGGTAACAATAATTAGGGGCAGACCAAATTGTCAAAACCGTGTCATGAAAATGCCATTTATATCCTTCCATGACAAGTTGATGTGCGCGGCAAATTAAGTCTACATCGTTCGCTGCATTGAACTGTGCAACAACGTCTGATCCAAACAAATATCCTGCCCCTCGAGGGCTAACTCCCCACCCTGTTGTATCTGATAATTACCAAAACAAAACAAATTTAGCGGTTGGTATTCAAATGAAATATCCCAACGATAGTATTGAAATAATATTGAAGGTCAGTTTTCTTATACAACAATTAATAATTATCAAATTAATAAAATTTAGAATAGCAGCTACCTTCTGGATCGGACCAAAGAAGATCACACATCGGTCCATCATGAGGGACTTCCTGTTTCCGGTCAATACCTCGAATCTGGTCTAAAGTCTGAATGGATGGAGACAACCCCCCGTGGACACAAAATATCTAAACACGACACAATACAACAATGTTACGTTAAAGTTTCAAATAAACTCTCCCAATCATAGTAACAATGCTTGCATTATTAGCTCTTAAGGGAAAATGAAATGAAATGTAATATTATAATCATGTGATTAACCCACTTTTCCGTCAATAATAGCTGAGAGCGATAAGTAGTCAAATATTTCTGTACAGTATCTCCAGACTGTTATAGATCCATACTTTCGTAAGCATTCATCATAAAACCCATATACTTGAGTAATTTGCCTAGATTCATGATTTCCTCGAATCAACGTCAAGCGATCTGGATACCGAACCTACCGGAAATATGTACGCTTATTACATTGACTGCCAAATAAAAGAACGTACAATTAAAATTATTTGTGAAAAAAAATGGTAAAATCCCTACTTTTAGGGCCAACAGAAGTAAAAACGTTTCAACCGAATAAAATCCTCTGTCCACAAAATCGCCCAGAAATAAATAGTTGGTTTCAGGAACATCCCCACCGACTTTAAAAAGTTCTTTCAGATCGTAGAATTGCCCATGTATATCACCACATACCTGTATAAATATCAAATAGCAATCTAAAAATTTCAAGAAATACTGACGCCATTTAAAACGAATCAATAAGTATAAAATATATCCTTTAATTCAGTCTAAATCAATGTAGGTACTCAATTACCGTAACAGGGGAGTCGACCCGCTGAACATTGGATTCTTCTACTAATATTTCCCGAGCCTTTGCACACAATGCTTTAACTTCTGCTTCTTTAATTATTTCACACCGCTTTAGCTGTTCGATTTGCCGATCAAGATCAGCAGTTTCACTTGGCATTTTGTCGACTGTAGAAAGGTTGTTGGGACCGCTAGTGAAATAATGTAGGACCCTTTCTTTTAACGCACTTTATTAAAGCCTCCGACTTGTCAATGTCAATCCGTCAATTCGGCTTCTCAAAGTTCACGTGGAATAGAACTACTTTTCATAAATAAGAATAAGTATGTAGTAATAGGGTAGTAGAAAACGGCTTGTTGAAACCTCAGTACGAACGAACACTTCTTGAGCGATAAAATATCAAATGTGGAAGCCTCCTAGGAATGAATCCTGACGAAAGACGAAATAACACTCGTCAGTTGTTGTTGGTGAAAGCCAAATTAAAAATTTCAAATCTCCCATGCAATGTAATGCGATGCGAGATTTGAATTGCCAAGCGACGGGGAATAAACGCGATAGCGCTTGCGAGACGCTCTGCGGACAGGAGCGGCGTAGTGCTGATCACTCACTCACAGAACCTTCATGCTGTACCAAGAGAGACCGCTAAGTCATCTTCTCCAACTCTTTGACAAGACATCTTCCATCTTTTTGTCTTCTCTTACAAAGATGGGCACACACACACAAAATCACCCTACAAAGCAAAGTACACCTATGTAAGGTGAAAGATTTACGTAAAAAGTGAAGTATAATGTATGGAGAAAAAAAGTGAGGGAGGGTAAAGTAAGGCAAACTCAAAAAGTATGGGAAAAATAAATCCCTACTTTCATACATTTTTTTTATAATTTACTTTGTTGTAAAAACTCATTTTTTCTTGATTTATTTCATTTTGGAAAAAAATGGTGCCAGCTTATATTCTAAAACTACATACCACACTGCACTGTATAATAAGCTCTGACATTCTGTTTTTAGAATTTTCTCATAGTATCCTATGCTAAATATAACCTTTCCTACGTGATTTTAGTACAGGAAAATGAACGATCCCATTTTGAAAAAATATTGAAAAGTATGGAAAAATGTATGGAACTTTCTTGAAAAGTAAGAAATATGTAAGACCTGTTTTCACGAAAAAAAAGTATGTAAGAAGTACCTATGTATGGTTATTTCTCGTTGGTGTATGTATGCACTCTTATTTGTCCGTGGGAAGGGTTTGAGCCCATTAGCAATTAACGCCCTCCCTATCCCCATTCGATCGCCCACCACAGTGAGGGATTAAAGTAGTTTACGAAAAAGCAACTGATGGACTGTCTTTTTGAACATTTTTAACAACCTTTTCCAAAACCAAATTAAATCTATGATGAGATGACATATCTGGGATCCCATACTATATACTGTCTGTTTCACGGCAGCACGGTACTGCCAGCTTTTTAGTGCTAGTGCTAACCGTTAACAATATATTATCCAATCATCGAGAAACAGGAAAAAAACAAAGACAGCTAGGAAAAGAAAATATCTGTAGTGGCAAAACATTTTACCTTTCTGTTCTGGGTTTGGAATAGTAATCCAATGGAAATTGAAAACAAACTTTGGCTTCTATGGTGAAGGCTTGCAATTGTGGTCGCCCCCTTTTTTTCCCAGTGTCAAAGGTCAATCAAAATCTGACATAGATTCTAGGGGAAGTCCAATACCCCAAAATTCAAATCCAGGTGCGTTCGATTTTGACTGACGATTGCCACTGGGACAAAAAGAGGGCGACCACAATTACAAGCCTTCGCCCTACCGTAAGTAATATGAAGCAACCGCTACCTTTATAAAGCAAAGGCATTTACCGATTTACCCACATATTAGGGGACATGCAAGTATTACGTAAAGCAAAATTTCTGAATTTTCGACCTCCACCTACCGCGTGTAACACAATAGCGCCCCCTGTACAACGTTGTAGGTATAGGTCTGTAATGCACAATGAAAGGACTACCCACCCCTGTGACGTTACGTAATACATACTTGCATGCCCCCTGTAAACGACCATAAATTATTGTGTCGTCACGGACTAGTTCTTTCGATCGCCAGTAATTAGTAATTTTGCCCTTCA
>JAQFZC010004109.1:0-16904 GCA_034695205.1 Dicyrtoma fusca | reverse complement strand
TTGGTACTCTCTATCTGATCTAAGTTAATGATCTACACGATGTTTGTAACCACGTATGCACTTAAAGACAATAAACATCAAATCAAATAAACATTTCGTACAACATATGTCTTCTTGCCCGAAGAAGCAAAGAATAAAATGTATAAAGCATGCTGTAACGGCTTCGGCCGTACTAAGTTGTTTTCAATTTTAAATGTAAAAGAAAAGAATGCACATCTGCGTGGTATTAAAATTACATTATCGCTTTGCCGAAATTAAAAATAAACAGTGAAAATGCGTAGCTTGAAGTGTTAAAGGCACATTAACGTGTTTTAACCATACAATAAGGCAAAATCATGTTTTACATAAGACCGGAAATATTCAGTTTTCCTGTTTTAATCATAACATATTATTATATATATCTACAAGTCATATTTTTTGTTTAAGTGGCTAAACGCAACTGTCCTTCATTGGTATATTAATACAATAATATTTAATTTAAATTCAAATTAATTGGCAAGAAATTATTACTGAAGCGTCGGTATAATTTAACGCAAAAAACTATTTTTATAATTAATAGACTAATTGAATTTTTAATCTCTGGCTTTTTAATTTTGAAATTTTTAAAAAACGTTGAAAAAACACAAACAAACAAAATGAGCAAATTAACTTTGCATGCACAAATAATATACTGAAAGATTTTTAATGTTGGCCAGTTTAAATAGTTCCTATTTTACATGCGATTGGCTTTTAAATGATACATGCACGTCTCATTTCGTATTGAGTTACTAGTTGCAATTGAATTTTGAAAATTTTCGGTTGTTGAGAAATTGTCGAAGCTAGCCAAGTGTGGCGGAGCCTCACTTGTTTAGCAGTATAATTTTGTGGTCAGAGTCACGACGTCATGACATCCTATAACGCTCCAACACATGCCACACCTACAAAAATAAAATCATTGTGTAAATGCTTTTATCAAGCAATTGTAAAACTGAGACCTGGTTCAATTCAAAAGTTGCTTCAGGATTGTTCCCATTAACATTTCTTTCAAAACATTTCGGAATCAAAAAGCTGAGAAAAAGTTACTAGTTCAAACAGGTGGAGGATTTATTTCTTTTTTCTTATTTCTTTTATTTATTTTACAACTACAATTGATATACTTTATATTGAGACTTGCCTGTGTAATGTCTCTAATATGAAATCTTAAATCTAAGCGTCCTTGAATAATTCGGTGTGGTAAAAGTCCAGAAAGCAGTGATCTTCATAATAATAAAATTTAAATAACACTTTTTGTGGTGATACTATAGTAATTTAAAAGTTCCCACTTATAATTCAATATATTTTTTAGATATTTCAGGTTGATTGAAATATTCGATAATCTTAGTAATTGTTGATTGAGCGTATCTCTCACACTTAATGCTAGGTTTATAGAATAGAGATGGATTTCTGATATTTAGGTTACTTCTAACAGTTGCAAGGAAATCCCTATATCTGGGCGTTACATAAAGGGATTTTCCAAACCTAATTAGTAATTGTGTTCCATGGACATTTAACGGGATAATATTTAACTGGGTGGTAGAATTATTGTATTGAGTCTTTACTAACCTTATGTAATGAAACGTTAATGTTTTTAGTAGTTTATGGTTTTAATTGTTATTCTTCCATTCTCTCAATGTTTCACTGAAATCAATCTATTTCTAACTAAATCGGTTATTAAATGGGATAGCTATAACTAATTATTTATGAATTTGCTTCTCTTGGCGATGACTGAGGTCAAGCCCTGAGGGCTTAAACCGTTTGGCTGGAACCTTCGCCTTCTTCTAAAACTAATAATTTAATGATAACTATAATTAAAATATAAATTAAACTGAATTGATTTATAGGACTTTTTTTTTAAATTCCAAAATAATAAAAAGCTCACTCACACTGAATCTGCTCTGCTTCTGTCTCGTTCGCTTCCCTAACCGCAACTGTCAACTGCCACTGCAGCCACAGTCACTCATACAGATTTCTAATACCTTTCCGCACCAACAGCGTCTCTGCACACTCTCGGCTTCCAACTTCCTTCTACCTCAATTCTCCAATTAATCATTCCAGCGTAATCTTCTCTTACTCTAAATAATACATCGTCACGTGTGCTAATATTATAGCTATACACATTTTCTCTACACTCATTAATTTCTTATTTAAATAGTCAGGGATGGACGGCCCCTATACTACGCAACAGTATTCCAAAGGCCAAATAAAAGACGTGTAAGCTAGTACAAGTTCGCTATTGTTGAAACCATTTCATTTTCCTTAATATAAAGATTATGCAGGACGCCTTACATACAACATTATCTATGTGAATATTCCATTTAAGATTGTTAGCTAGTGTAACTTCTAATAATTTCATTTCTTTGAATAAAAACTGCTAGGCAGTGACTGCTGAACCACTACTTGTAACCTTTGACTGTAATGCTATCGATAAAAAGAGTAATGCAGTATAAAGTAGTCTGTGTGTTGAGGTTCGGTACTCTGATGACCAGTTTTGATTTTAATTTATTCTTCTTCAGACTACACATAAATCAGAAAAAACAAAAAAATCACATTAAGTTGGTTATTAATCAGTTGTTAATACTTGTGCTTTACTTGATGAATATTTAAATTAGTTTAAGATCATTTTGTAGGCTCAAAAAACAGTACTTAGGTACTTGATAAAAAACAGTACTTAGGTACTTAATAAAAACAGTACTTAGGTACTTAATAAATAACTTATTACAAAAAACAACACAAACAGTATAAAACTAGTATAAAATGCAGTACTTAGGTAATTACGCAGTAAAAATCCAAAATACAGAAATACAGTACTTAAGTAATTACTTAGCATTCAAAAAACGACTGGTTAGTTGTCAGTAAATAAACTATACAGTTAGCTGTCCGTAAAATAGCATTTGAAACAGTTGTCAGTAAATTAACTATTCAGTTAGCTGTCAATAACAATTGATGAAAATAACTACAGAAATGTAATTAATTAGGTAGATATGTAGTTTGTCACGAAAAAATAAGTACAGAGATTGAAATTAGTTAGTCACATATGTAGCTTGTAACGAAAAAAAAAAATAATAATAATAATAAACTAAGTAGGTAGGGTGTCACGATTTCAATTAAAGTTAAAGAAATACATAAATTCCCCGTTGAAAACTTACACGTTATACCGTTTGCCTTCCACTTTTGAAATAATTAATTAGTTTTTAATTGCACAGCTGTACATAAATTTGTTTAAGTAAAAACAAAATAACTGTATATCAAAAATTTTCTGTTGTTTGTCAGTTATCTGCTGTTGTTGTCGTGGAACTGATTTCTTAGTTAATGTTTGGTTGGTAGTGCGGCTAGCTGAGTCCAAGAATATCTAACAAATATGTATGGTTCTGTTTACAGTTTTAATAGTTATAATTGTACGTACGTAGTAGCTTATTATTGTGTTCCGTTCAACTGTTATGTCATTTCAATAATTCCATAATGTTTTTTCCCCGACTGTAAACTTTTTTATTTTTAACTCAGCAATAGCTGCTATCAGCTCTGCTTCTTTACGTTTTCGCAGTTCGTTGGTTAACTTGAATGAATGAATTTTCCTTATTGTGCAATTAGGCATACATACCCACAACACAAAGTTTACATATATTTTTAACTTACAATACGTCTGATGTAATAAATTATTAATTATACATAACATATTCTGATTTAATTTTACAAATTTAAAATAAAGGGTCTGATTTTGAGTGCCGAAATAATATAAAAGTATACGTCATTAACCTTATTGGAGTCATCAAAGTTCCTTAGAAATTCTATACAAACATTATCCCGTTTAGCGTTATACTTATCAATTAATTGGGATCTTATTACTTCGTAGTGTAGACAGATAAAAAGAAAGTGATACAATGACTCGGGTTCGTTCCTGTTACACACTTTACATACAGCGTCGTCGTTCGAATCGAATTTCTTTCTACCGTATGACAACTCATGAGATACACCGTTTGATCTGAAACTATTCGTTGGTTAACTTGTCAGTAATTATGTATTTAAAATTGGAAATACTGCTGTAGAAAGGAACGGTAATAAATACATAGTCATTGTGATTAAGCTTAACTGTATCTATTTTTAAACCATATTTAAGAAACAGATCATGCTCAGAAGTTATTACATGATTTATAACTATTTCTCTCTTAGTCACTTTGTGCGTTTTTGGAAGTATATATATCTGGTTGTTGTTTTTTGGGCAACAGTTTGCTAAAAAAAAGTGTTGTGTCTATTAAATTATTAAATAGTTTAATTTTAGTTTCCAGTAAATCAGTTACATCCTCATATTCATTAACTGTTGATGGTTTATAATTAACTGTATCATTTAATTGTCTTAAAATTTCATTGTCGTAACTATCCTGTTATGAAATCACAACACCTGCATTTTTATCTGCTAGTGATATGTTTAAATCATTATTTATAATAAATTCTCTACATTTAAGAAGTACAGTTTGACTTGGAAAAATCTTAAACTTAGACTTTTGGAATACTTATTTTTTAATGGTATTTATAAATGTTCCATTGTTCTTGAATATTTTACTGTAAAAGGAACATTCAGTACTGCAGATATTGTTTCGTTTCTTTGCTTTGTGAAAGATGGCTTTAAGCTGATTATATTTACTGTCGGATTTATGTAAATTACAATATATTTTCGATGCTATTTTAGAAAGTCCTACACTTAACGGTGACTGTAAGAAATTAGGACAAGGTTTACTGAAACAGACAAATTTTTTTCCTAGCTTCAGAATCATTGTAAAAATAGTTGGTAAAACTGTATCGGTTAAATATGTAAAATCGTCGGGCTGTGTTTTGTTAAATTAAAGATATACTGTATTTCTGTTTCAAAACTACTATTTAGATTAAAAGAACGTAAAAATTTTGCAGTAATAATAAATTTCTGTATGTTTTGTAGTTGTTTACTCTGTTTGAAAAAAGTTCAGCTGGGCTTGGATAGGTAATTGTCATCGTGACCACAGTTTTTTGCTGTTTGACTAAAATTGTACACTGCTGACTGTATTTGAATCGCTGTTCATCTATTCTTGAATGCTGTCGGTTGTGAGTGGTTTTTGTGAGTTTCTGGAGAATGTATTACTGTGGCCGTTACGTCGAAATTTAGAAAACTGCTTGTGGATCCCGCGTTTCTGCTTGTATTTATTTTATTGTTGAAACTTGGACTGTGCGTTAGCTGTTGTTTCTTTATTTCTGTTAGTTGACAGTATTTTTTGATTTGTAGCTGTGATATGGCTCTGTAAGGTTTCAGCTGCTTCAAAGGAAATGACTTCTGAATTTGGTTGAGGATTCCAGCTGCATGAAAAGATAGCGTGGTTGACGGGACTGTTTCTGTTTGTTTGTGTCGTCTCCATTCTGGCATATTTTTTTTGACCTTTGTCTCGTAGGTGTCACTATTCAGTAGTTTGCATGGGAATTTGGATTGCATTTCTGCTTCAGCTCGGAAGAATCCTATGCTAAAACAGAACTTTACTGCTGTTAATTTGTTTTATGTCAGTACTGTGGTCAGATTCAGTGGGTTTTAAATCAAGAAAGATTAAATCAATAGCTTCCAAAATACGTAATATGGCGATAAAATTCTGTCCTCGACTGTAGCATTGTTGTGCAGCATTTGCACAGTCCTTTTTTACCGATGCAATTTCTTTAAAGGTTGACAGTGGTACAAATTTGTTTTGCGGTCGTCCTAATTTCAAAATAAGGTCTATGACTGCTTGATTGTGTTCTGTAGCCGTATCCATATTGTATGCACAGTGGGTAGACTGCATTGACAGCATAAAATTTTGAATCACTAAGGCTATCGTAGATTTTTCGTTTTTCTGTTCAAAATTCAGCTCTGCTTTTGTGCAGTTCAAGTATTCTTCAAATTTGTGACTAACTATTGTTGGAACCATTTCATACTTTAAAATCAGTTGAAGGTACTTCTTAACTAGTATATCAGTATCAGCAGAAATAATGTTGTCCCATATAGCTAGTTTTTTACTTGGGTCTATGGTTTGTAGCGTTGTCTCTGCCATGACGGCTTCCGTAAAAGGTAAAACTTCATTAACTATTTGGTTATTTATTTTACATTGATATCCTTTTGATACAGTTCTCTCTCTTGAAAAGTCAATTACCATGATATTGTATTTAACTGGGTTTAATTCTAGCTTAATTTTGTTAAACTAACTGTAAATATCTTTGTTTTTACTATATTTGTTACTAAACTTCATGAGTACTACAATAATTAACAACAAAAGAGAGAAGTGGTGTTAATTTAGTACTTTAAGGAGTTCCGTTAGTAATTTCTGTAAATACAGATGTTTTTTCTCCTATTTTAACACATTGTTTACGACTAATTATGAAATCAATTATCTATAGAATGTCCGACTGATCAATATCTAAATTTATCAACACAATAACTAGTGTGTCGTGGCGCTCTGAGCCAAATGCTTTTTTTATCACAATTGATACTAACGCTTTTAAAGATTATCTAGGCTTTAAGTACAAAATTATGTAGCTTTACTAAATAGTGAGCTGTAGAGGCGCCTTTTAATGAGCCAAATTGATTTATACTTATTTTACTTATCACGTGTTTGTATAGGTTATGGTACATACAATGTTTAGCTATTTAACACCTAATATCTGTCAACGTAATCCGCCGGCGGCTCGATAGACAAGTTTTTGGTATTGGTTGACATAGCCTTGTTTTCCAGCTATTGGGACAGTGAAGGTATCAAACGAGTAATTAATTAAATGGGGGTAGCGGATAGTTCATTGTTTATCACTTTCAGTACCGGTGTAGGTAGCCCCTCGGGGCAGTTGGCTTTTGAGGTTTTCAGTTGTCCAAGTTTCTTGTAGATATCGAAGCTACTTACTACAAATGGTAGCATGTCCTTTTCCAGAAGGAAAATACTGGGTTTATTGCAACTTGAATGCATGGAGCATATTGCAGTAAAGAATTCATTAATATTGTTGACATCCTCAGTTTCATTTTTTATGTTCTGTGATAGCATGATTGGTTGAATAATTTGCTGTTTTGGTTTGGACCCACAAATTAGGGACACGTACGAGTACCACATCTTCGATCCTGATTCCGTTAATTGTTTCAACATCCTAGATTTTGTATTAAGTGTAGCCTCTTTTATCTTGTGTCGGAGCAAGATTAATTTTTATAGCTAGTCTAAAGATTTGGAAGCTTTTTCGAGCTTTTGCTTTTTAATTATTGCCGTTATTTTGTTAGTGAACCAAACTGCGTCGTTTTCTTTAACAATTTTTGATTTTTACGGGTACCACGCTTCAAATCTGAAGTTGAGTATTGCATCCAGCTGTTCTAATTTGTCACTAATATCAATTGATTCGTAGAAAGGAACTCAGTCACTTGTGGCCAAGAACTGTATCATAAGCAGGCTATTCTCATCCCTCAATGGTTGAAAGTTTCGCATTTTTCTTGTATTGCTTATTTTTTTTGTCTTTGGTTGCGGCACTACTTCAAAAGCAATGTGTTAACCGTTTTTCGGAGTTTGGTTCAGAGGGGGGAGCGGTTTCGCTAAATTATAGAACTGCTTTAAATCGATATAGGGAACGTCTAGTTAGGAACTGCTTTGAAAATGGGAATTAAAGTAGGTAGAAAAATTAATGACTTGGCTTACTTTGGCCCGTTTTTTAAAACATTTACACAACTTACATTTAACAAAACTTTACATACAGATTATAGTTTTGTATGCTAGTTACTTATGGCAAATGCCTACTATTTCTGACAAATACACTCCATCCTAAGTTTACGCTGTAACATATTAAAGTTAACCTTTTCAAAACTTCATAAAATTGATTCTAACGGCCACATCTACAATTTACAAACTAAATGTATCTCCATATTTGCCAAATTCTATGAAAAATATGTTAAAATCGATTGAATTCAATTTCTTATTAAGTTGGAGCCCACAAATCTTTGTTTCTTGGCTTACTTATAGTTTACGAGTTGTATTTGGTAGACATATTTTATGTAAACTATATAATCGAATCGAATACTCAGCTGAGCAGCTTGCTGTAGCCCAAGCCAGTTGGTTTCAAGCGAAATTCTATTGTACTATTGCCTAGGTTTCTATTCATTCTGAAGCATAGTTCGGCTGCGCTGGGAAAGTCTCTTGCACTACGCCTAAAGCAGCCGTAGACTCCGATTCAATACAAAGTTTGATTCTTCAAAATAAACTGAATCTTGGGTTCAAAACGTTTTAGCAAAAGTTAGAATTAAAAATATTCATTACATTACATTGGTATAAAAATATTTTTAATTATATTGTTTGAGAGAATGAATAATAATTTATTTTAGTATTGGGTTTCTATAATTTTTTAGTGATACTTTTTTATTATTTTTGTTTTTTAGTATTTTATACTGTAACCTGTAACCAAATACTTATAAATCATTTATTCCTTTCATTATTCGAATAGAACTTCGAATACTAATAAATACTAGATACTTTGATATTTTTGATCTTCAGTTCAATTTATGCCATCATTCATATATTCAGTTCAATACTCAAAACTCAAATAATATTTGGTTTATTTGATTGAGTTTTCAGTCAAGTGACAAAGCTCAGAAGCTCACGTATCGAAAATGAAGAACAGTCGGTAGTCGGTACAATAATATGCATGGCTATGCTTTTACAAAAGCGAAAAAGCTATTGTCTTTTGTAAGTAAATACATGTAAATTCACATTTGCCAATATTTCTATATTAGATATTTATGTCAGAATTACCTATAATTTTCGTGACGTTCTAGTCTGAATGAGAAAACGAGATGAGTTTTCATACCCGCGTCTGGAGTTCCTCTACTCTTCAATAAATTAGTAACTGATTACATGAGATGAAAGACTTAATAAAGAAATCTTTTCAATTCAAAAATTTATTTAGCACGCGATGTATTGCTGAAATAATCTACGCATTTTCAGAGACAGTATTGTTAGTCAAAGAAAATCAGAATGAGGTCCACTAAAATTAAGCGGATGTTGATATTCATGGCTTTGGGTGGTATTACTTACTTCGTGTTCTCAAGCAGGAGTAGAAAGACTTCTTTAACACCTGAATTATATGGCACGGAAAATGACATAGACCCGAAGAAAGAAATAGCACTATTAGTTGATGACGGTAAATAATTTTGCTGTAAAAGCATAGATATTTTATATTTTGAAGTATGAAGTCGATTGATACAATAAAGTCCCCGATTTGTAAATTGTTTTTTGAAATTATTTTGTTAAAGATAACGTTGCGCTTAGTAATTTACCTGCTACTGACACAAGGTTACAGAATTATATTAAGAAGCATCATGTGTATGAGCCCTCTGCACTACCATACAATTTAAGCCACCCAGAGACGGATCCTTCGGAATTCGCTGAAGATTTGAAGCTATTATTTCCTGGCAAGGTAACTGAAATCATACACTTTAATTTTTTTTTTCTTTTAAAAATTCGTTTTAATTATTGCTTGTTACAATTTATTGTCTATTTACAACCTATGTAATAAACAAGCCTTTAGTGTAGATGACCATATTTCAGTTGTATGAAAACTTTCACACTATTATTGGATTCACATAAGTAAGTACATACTAATAAAAATAAATTATTAGTGATCACAATACAATGCGCAATGCAGTGCAGTACCATGTGACATCATCAGTTTTCGACAGAATGCAGAAGTTCTTATATACTATCTAACTTACCTAGTTATAAGTTATTGATTTTAGTTAAGGGAGGCAATTAAGTATGTTTTTTCCATGCACGTACCTATGTTTATTGCCTTTCCAAACAGCTATACAGCAAAATAATAATAGGATCCATTTTAGGATTGATGCTTATGCTTGCTTCGATAAATTATTTTGTTTTATGTCTGAATAAAACCAAATACTATACAACAAAGTTATAGTGCAAAATCATTCATCATAATAATAAAATTCAAATGATGCTTTTTTTGGTGTCCCACTTGGGTTTCACCCTCCCCGCAATTGACAGTTGCTAATATGTATTCTGCCCCACATGGTCAATAATGTACTCAAGTTCAAATATGTTTAATTTACAAAATTACTTTACTGCTACTGCTACAAACAATCCGTACACCAACGATTGACAACGCTGAACATCGTTTTTATTTTTCAACAATAACAGAAACAACAATAAGAAACATAATATGTAGTAAAAAATTCAAATGATTATTTTTTTTGGTGTACCATCTGAGGTCACCCCCTTACTGATTCGTATTTATGATTTTACTGCCCCACCCAATAATGCATTAAAATATTTTGAGTTTTGAGTTTTTTAAACATACTTTATGAAGTGCATTCAATCTTATGTTTACACAAATCCCGTTGTGTGATCATGTATCTTTTGTCTAAATAGAACCAGACATTGTTTTTCTATACCACGGTCGCTTACGATAATGTTTGAAATGCTTCCGTATAATAAATTCTAGTTTTTTAAGCAGTCAGTAAAGTATGTACATGAAAAATGTAACATTTGATGAAAATTGTGGAAAGTGGTAAAAATTTTTAAAATGGTTGAAAATTTGAAAAAAAAAACAATCCGAAATAATTTTAGAAGGTTATGTAAATCATGAATGTGTTTACAAACACTTGCACTGCGACTATAGTCAACTGGCTAATGTATCCAACCTTCAAGATGAGTGGATGAAGGTACATGTACAATAATATGTAGTGAAAAATAGAAAGGATGTGTATGGAATGGAGGACAAGGTGAATTCATTCAGCCTTCAAAGTCTGCTGGATCATAGAGTAGTAATCTGGTAATTCAGATTTAAAATAGAAAATAGAAAGGGTCTCAAATATGGTATAAAGTCGAAAGAAGTGGGTACTGTGAGTCTGGACGTTTCTGAATTTGTGACTGAATTTTTGTTTTTTGAAAAAATATAATTTAGGGTAACTTTTAAAGTTGGGTAATTTTTTTTTTGAAAAGTGGAAAAGTCGGGTAATTTTTGTCGTGTAAAAGAGATATTTTTAGGATATTTTTCTTGAAAAAGTGAAAAGCTGGATTTTGTTTTCTTTGTTGGAAAAGTCGGATAATGTTTTGAAAAAGGGAAAAAAGTTGGATAATCTTATCAATGGAAAACATCAATATGGAAAATGTTAAGCGTATTGTCGAAACATTGTTGAAGCAATAGGAAGCTCATTTGAAATGGGCAACCAATAATACGCACCTCGATAAGTTTGGTAGTAAGTGGCTGATCGGTCTAGGTGGATTGAGAGCGGTACAGGAAGAGACTGCTACGCAACTTATGAAAGCTGTGTGTACCTTCGGTAACGACTTTTTATTCCGAGCAATGAAGGGGAGTAACTTATTTGTATTTATATATTTAATATTATAAAAACAAAGATCCTAAGGTAAATTTATATTTTTGTTTGTATTTCTACAGTCTCATCAATGTCCCACCACTGCACTGCAGTGGTGGTGCACTGTTGGTTCAACAGCTACTGAGTCTATTTCATCAACTTCGCATGAATTGGAAGCGACTAAGAAGGAAAAGGCTGACGTGGACGATGCTGACCACGTAGGAAGACACATAGAGGAAGAAAATGCTAATAAGTGGCCCATCACAGGTCAGCCTATCGCTCCTGGAGTAGGGCAGAAAAAAACAAAGTGGTCCCAATGCACCACCACCCGACGAGATACAGATACAAGTACCTAATACTAATCATGATCAACAACAAGAAGAAGGAATGATGGTGAGTGATGTCTATAATAGCAGTCAAGTAGTAATAGATCTATACCTATGTAAAAGGGAAAGGGAAATTTATTTTTATATATTCTTTCAGTCCACCGATGCTGGGTCAGGGTCAAGCGATGGAAGAGTAAATATACCTTTGCCTCAACGAGACTGTACCATTCAATACGATCAGACAATCCTTGGCTTGGCGCTCGATTTGAACGGACGTAAGACCCAATTTCGGAACTAAGCAAAAAATAAAATTCGATACTGGAAGGACAGAAAAAGAAAAATAACAGTAAAACTAATCAAGTCACGGAAAAAGCAATTTTCGACAGTCAGTTTAAGATAAAAAACCACGAATAAGTCATTAAATTACGTAAGCAGTGAAGAAAAGAAGAAACTTGTGAAAGACTGAAATGAACTTAGGGGCTGTACTGTAATATACATACTAAAAGCAAAACTTGAAGTAACTGAGAGGCGTGGACTAATAGGAGAAAACACATCAGAATACATAAGTAACCAGAAGCCCGAACTAGTAGAGGATTGATTCCTAGAAAGTTTGGAAAATCAAAGGTTTAAACTAGTATCGGGCAGAAAATACAGGCAAGTTACAAATATCAAAGAACAATAAATTATAGAAATTTTAAACTAATTCGAAATATTTGAATGAGTTAAAGAGACGTAATACATACAAAGAAAATTTTTGATCTATGTACACACACCGAAGTTATCAAAGAAATGGCCAAAGCATTGAAAGAAGATGTAAAAGAACTGACGCGAATAGTGGAAAAGATGACTAAAGGCACTCTCGAAAACACGAAAAGAATTAAGGGAATTCAAGAACAGTTGATAGAAGAAGTATCGAAGATGAAGATGTTTGAAGGGCAGATCTGGAAACAGCTAGAACTGACTAAAACAGTGGAAGCTTTGCAGACAGATATGAAATTAATGAAGAAAGACAAGGAGGATTTGTTAAAGCAGATAAAAAAGAGTAAAACAAAATGTAATGCCAATTTCGAAAGAAGACATAATGTCAGTATAAATGGTAAAGAAGAGAAGAAGGAAGATACAGCGGAGGACCTCGAGTCAATACAGACTGTTACTGTTACTGCTGAAGAAAGAAAAAGAGGAAGCAATGGTGCAGATAAGGAAATGTAAGGCGGAGTGTGACCGAGCAGCAGATTTTGAAAGAACACACAAGGTTATTATAAGCGGTATAGAAGCTAGGGAAAAAGAATCAGCGGAGGAACTCCGGTCAAAAGTGAATAACATTTTTGTAGCAGAACTGAAAGCAGAAGTCACTACCGACACCGTCCGAAGAGTAGGCAAAATACAAAGTAATAAGAGTAGAAAAATATTAGTGACTCTCAGTAAAATTACCGAGACGAAGTTATTGAAAGAAAGAATGCATTAAGGAAAAGGAAAGGTGAGCCTATCTACATAAACTCTGACCTTCCGGAGGAAATGTGCAAAAGAAGATACGAAGAACGAGAGGCTCGAAGAAAAGAAGAAAAAGAAATGAACTCGAAAAAGCAGCAAGGAGCATCCCAAGCAAAATCAAACTGGAGAACCACAACTAACAAAGTACAGGAATCATACCCTGTTTTAAACAAAGCAAAAAGAAGAATCACGGCAGCAGAACACCAAGAAATAAGAAAAAAGCCTCCAACCCCACTTTGAAGAAGAAAGAAGAGAAGAACAAGAAATGAAAATTACATACATTTTTATACCTGATAGTGTAACTTTTTAATTGAGCATGAAGGCCAAGCCAAGGACCACATACCATTATTAATTCTATTTAATTAACCGTATTGTAATTTGGAATTGTGGGACTAGATCCCACCGAGTGTATGGACCCAACTAGGTCAAATCGCTCGTAACAATGAATAAAATTATTATTATTATTATTATACGATCAGACACAGATATATAAATATTGCATTACAGAGCCAGTTTACTATACCTCAACAGCAAGCAATACGAATACAAATGATGGAATTGTCGAATGAGGAGTATTCCACAGGATCTGTGTGTATGTATATCAATATCATGCACTTATGACGGTGTTGCTGATGATGATGAATTGAAACTTAGATTTCGTTATATAATTACAATTTTGTTTTGCTTTTATTTTAGTTCCCTAATACATTTACGCCTACTGATACGACTCCAATACACATAAATGAGAACAACAGTAGTAGCCACCCAGCATTACTTAACACTCTAGTGGCATCCTGCTCCAGCAGTCCATTCGTCACTCTAATACCTATGAATGAGAACAAATAACATATTTCCAGCACTGCCTATCATACGTATTGCATCCTGTTCGAAGAGGAACTATCTATCCGAATAATCCGAACAATCCCAACAAATAACTTTTTAGGCATATATACGCGTTTCCGCCTTCATCACAAGTTTTCACATGATGCAAAAAATGACCACGACAATTGGAGAAAATTAAGAATTCTGTTTAAAAAAATTAGAAGACCTGAAACAAATCATTTTTAAAGCTCTACTTATGGTCACACAGTAAACCCGATGGCAAATTAGGACTCATCAAATAAACTTCATTTCGCCCTAACTAGTTTCAGCCGAATTCAAAAATGTTTAGTTTATAAAATGACTTGTAACTTTTAAGTGAAAATGAAAAAAGCGAAATCTAATTTTCACGGCTCTTTACTTTTGTACGTCGTACCTTGCAATAATTGTGACACAATTTTGCAGATGCATACACAATTTTGCTAACTATAAAAATGACTTTTTTTGCCGCCCTGTTCAACACTACGTGACTGACAACGTCAAGAGAGCTAAACAGTAAAAGACTATCAGCAGTTACAACAGTTTATCACAAATCAGCTTCTCTGCAAGGATTACGAGGAGGCAATTTGAAATCCGTGCCTAATATAGAATTTATCATCAAAATAAATTCAGAGGAATTCATGTTTTTCCGTGTACAATTAAAGTCACTATTGCTGAGCATATTACACTATTACTGTGCATTAACTTACATTTTAAGATTACAAGGTGAACCAAAGGATCCTTTGCAAGACATCACAGAGGAAATCAGCCTCTTACATCTGCAGAAAATTGTATTTGGTGGTATTCCTAATTCCCACTTCGGATTGCAGCAATGCCCAGATTGATATTGTTGGCCGGTTTTAACAACATAGCATACCGTTAGGTTACATGAAGATGCTACCGGTACCCTCTTTAAAGAAATCCGTAATCTGGAAGGATCCACAAAGATAAACTTTAAAAACGTTACGTTTTTCTTACAAAGTCATACTTTAAAACATCGACTACTCTATAGTTTTAAACGCCGACGTTTGACCTCCTCTTACCACATCAGAAGTCAGTTTTGAAATGCGTTGGCTACTTTAAGAGAAATTACTCTTAGGCATTCTAGAAACCACGAAAGTCTACAAAGTTGTTTTTTACTATTATAATAAACACTACTACGTAGTGTACTGTTGAGCCACTATTAAAAACTGTTGACTAATGCTAATGACAACAAATGAAGTGCAGTATTATCTAGTCTGGGTCTTCTGTTCGGTACTCCGATGACCGGCTTCGATTATGCTTTATTCTTCATCAGAATATAAACAGATCATAATAAGTTACATTATATTAGGCTAGTAACCTCTGTCAGTAGATATATATGTAAATTTGAAGCGGAATAATATTATTACAGCTGTGTGTAGGTACTTATTGAAAAATTCAGAAACAAACTGTCGCATAGTCTATGTACATACGTAAATACGAGTAAAATTAAAATAGGGAACTTTTTGAGAGTCAGAAAAATTACATAAGTAAATAGGTAACTGTCAAAATATCTAGTTTTCATAACTGCCAAAAAACTGTCAAAGCTTACATAGGTAATTGTCAATTTCAAAACACTGCCCATTTAATATATTGATTTGATGCATTAAATTATTAATAAATATTAATTGATAATTAAAAGTTTACAACTTACTCGAAATACCATGAGTTTCACTATTAAAGTATTTCGTTATCTGTATAACAGTACAGTAGAAATAACGACTAAAACATTATTTTTCTTTTTAACAAAATTCTTGTTTACTGTCAACTGTGGGTAGGTTATTCTCTGTTGCTGCCGTGGAACTGATTTATTAGTTAAAGTTTGGTTGGTGGTGGTGGTGTTTGCTGCTGTACTTTATTACTGATAAGCTAAACAGTGATCTTCAAAAATGTAAAGATACGGAACTGAAAGAAGCTATAGCAAAATTGAGAATCAAAATTGTGAGTAGTTTAGTGTCCTATAACCACCAACCTAGACACTATAGTAACCGGCAACTGACACAAGCCTCACCCACCGCTGTATGCATAGCCGTACATATCTGGTAAGTGCAAAGGTGCTAGAAAAAAAGACTTAGAAATGTTTACACTTTCAGAGGGTTCGCCCGTAACAGTTGCACTGAAAGACAGTGTGCACCGCCAACTGACACCTGAGTCACTGAGCACTGCTACCACAGTCACTGAGCACTGTTTACATGCCAGTACAGGGGAAAAGATGTAAAATAGTTTCGATGGACATGCTAAGGGTAAAAAATAAAGAAAAACTGCACAAACATGATGACGAAGAGCATGAAACCCCTAAAAAATGAACAGTCATTAGGTACCTAAAAAACTCATAGAAACAAATTTACATATATTCTATATATTGTACATGTAAAAAATTTTCTAACCTCTCCCATTACCTTAGTGCCTTGGTGTTTCATGGCACTAGTTTGTTTACATTTCAGTAGAGATGTACACGTTAAAAAATAAAGAGAAACAGCTCTTGGTGTTTTAGATAAATTAACTCATGTCACTAGTCTGTTTACATTGCAGTAGAGATGTACATGTTCAAAAATAAAGGGAATAAGACTTGGAGAGTTTTTTTTCTTCTGAAAACCAAAAATAAGGGTAGGCAAATGGAAGTGGAGAAAAAGAACTGAAGTGTAAAAGGACGTTGGACACCACTAACTTAATTTGGAACACAGAAGCCCTCAGCAAAGGACAAATCAAAAATGTATGAGGGGTAGTGAGTAGCCGTGTAAAACAAAAATAAGTTGGTGGTGCAATAAATTAAAAAGGAAACAATCTCCTAATACAAATGCACGTATTTACCACCAACTAATTTTTGAAAAGTAGACCTTTGGAAACTG
>JAQFZC010004108.1:0-16904 GCA_034695205.1 Dicyrtoma fusca | reverse complement strand
TATTTTGTCACACACACATACAGTATCTCAGAGAATGTTTACATTATACATAGATGATATTACCACAAATTCTAACAAACAAGTACCGTCTGCTGCAATAGGCAACTTTGGGGAATTCTAGTATGTATGTGCGAACGAACTGACTACAGTAGCAGCGTATGAATGCTTTATCTTGGTCTTTGTGTACCTTGTGATTTTGAAAAGCGTCGGCTTCAGTGCAATTGTTGCTGGTCATACGAAGAACGGAAAGACGGACGTTTCAAGCTTTTAAGAGAATACAATAGCTTACAATTAAATAATTAGCTGAGTAAATAAAGCACAGAGGTGTAATATGTATTTATCTTTATCTTTACATCGGAAGAGCGGGAACTGATGCTTTTCGGCGACCCTATTCTAAAGGTGTTCAAATGCTTGTTCGTACATACTCCCCCTTCTTAAATGTACATATTCTGTCAATTGTTATTAATGTGAAGAATGCTGTTATAGAAAATGAATGAGGAGTATTTCCATTGTTGTCCCCGCGTTGTGTGAAAGATGATACTTGAGATAGAAGTTTAATAATTGTAATTTATTTCTAATGCTTTCATCAGATCAAACATAATTGACAAAGGTCAACTTTTAGTCTTAATTAGAACTACTTAGTACGTCTTAGCATTAGTGATTGTAAATACCTACTATAATAAAATTAATTCTAAAGGGGTAATAAACTACAGCAAAAAAGGCACACTCCGCATCTAAACTAAAGCAAAAGTTGCATTATTGATAAAAATAATTATTTCTAATTACTGTCTAGGAAAACAATTTTTTAAATGCAGGGTATTCAAATTCGAAATAATGTTTCCTTATACCAGGAATTCTTCATTATGTAATTATCTTCAAGTATTTCTGAATTATTTTTAAAAAAACGCGGACTACGACTACATACAGTTATAATCTGCTTGCCACATTTGCCACGAATGATATAATCGATTGTCTAGGATAAATAAAAACGTTGCACTTACCACACAATACGATTAGCTGTACCGATTTTACGTAGTTTCTGCATACTTTGAAAAGTTACAAAAAAAGTCCGACTCAGTGGTAAACAAAAAACGGAGAACAAAAGAAATAATGACGATTATATTCTCCGGCAAGAAACTACCAAGAAAAAGGGATATCTGTAATCTGTAGGTCGTTAGCCCTTTTTGCGTTTAATAAACATTATTATTAGCCTATTTTGAAGTAGAAATAATCCTTGAGTACAGTGATAATTTCTACAACTATAATCTACTGCCGTTTCCATCCATCACGATTGCATTACAGGTAGTGTTATCAAATACACCATAAATGCAAAATAATGTATATCATATCATAATACTCCATAAATAAAACTTGTAATAATAATTCTTTGAAAAATTAAGTTCCTATAATTCATTAATCAGTTACCTTGAGTCATTGTTATTGTTCTACATGCGTTTGTATCAGTATAATTCATTCAGCTTAAGTGAAAATACCCACAAAACTAGAGAACTTTAAAAGTAGGTCAACACTAAAATATTATACAGAACTAGGCAAAGGCATCCATACGTCAGGCAAAATTAAAAAATCCAAGGAAATGAAACAAACACGGCTGACAATACTGACAAATAGAGAGGAAATGCAAATGTGAATAGTTGCACAGATAATCTGAAAAGAAAGAAAAAGTTTAGAAAAAACAAGCATAGATTGCATTGTTTTTACTTTGTTTACTTTTAATTCCAAGCGCATTCCTACACCACAGAGAAAGATTAGCAATCGGATTAACAATGGAATTCACTTAATTTCAATCTCTTGCTCTTGGTGGCGTGTACAGTACTGTAGAAAAACCTCAGTGCTGAACGAGTATCTTTGCTTTGAACTGTACCTCTGATGCATTATCTCTGAACTTGCAGTTTCCATTTCGTAATTAATTCAGTAGCTTCAGCCTCTCAGCTCTTCTAAACAAGGCAACAACAATAACATTCATACATTGAATGCGCTTCGTCCTTTTCAGAGATTGTGCTGAGTATGCAGTGCAGATCACAATGCATCATCGCATCACATCGCTTTGAGCTATAAGCTATCAGAGTGCATTTATTTAATGATCAGAGCAGAGTTGATTACGATAACAATAGCTTTAAAGTAGGGTAGTAAGCAGTACGTTTTCTGTACGATGGTATGGCATGCATTACATGAAAAATGCACACCGGAAGTAATGTGCTGCATAGCTGTACAGATAGTAAAATTCAAAACATTAAATAAACCGAAACCAAACCATGAATGAGTTCATTCTGAGGCAGTGTACTGATATGATCGTCTAAGGAGCTCGTACCTCTTTGTTAATGTTCTACTGATAGCCACAAGTCTTAATAATACAATTTATTACATACTGCGTACTATGTACAGTATTCAAAGCAGTTAAACCGCATCCTTTTTTTGACACACTCATCGTCATTTCGAACTGTGTACGCCGAACGTAGGTACAACTGACATTGTAATTGTCCTACGCATTATTTTACCCATATGAATCTTTTGAGGTTTTATCAGCCATTACAGAGTACGGATTAACTATTAAGAAATTAAAGCTGTAAAGGTGAAGAGCGAAGAGATGATGATGTAATCTCAGATGTTTTGAGGGTGTTGCCCTGTGTCTATGCAGCGTACCTTTCTTATATGTATATCAGTACATAACGCATTTCATATAATAATCGGTCTCTACGAATTTCCGAGTATAAAAAATACTTTGTTCACTAGTAGCAGTTGCAATAGTTTTTTTTAAATGTAGGTACAACAGAATATACAACACTTTTTTGGAATTTGTGCATTATAAAAATGATAAAAATACTAAAATTTGGTTTGTAGAACTTTCTCCACCAGGAATACGCAATCAAAGTATTTTAACTAATAACTTAATGAGTACACTCTACCAAAAACCATCTGAACCGCATCATTTGGCTAAAAAGTGAGTCCATTTTTAATAGTTATAAACGCATCATTATGATGAGTTCTGACCTCATCATATGATAGAGTCCACATCTAGCCAATGTTAATTCCCTATCTTATTAAGAAACTCATCTGGATCTCATCTTTTTCTCGTCATTATGATGCAATTATAACTATTAAAAATGGACTCACTTTTTTTATGATGCGATTATGATGTGGTTATTTGGTGCAGTGTACTCATTGGTAGCAGCACCCAGAGAAACAAGCTGTATCAATAGTCCATTATGGGGCGCTATTATTTTTTGAGAACTGTAAACTCACTTTTTTGTGTCCATAACGAACCTTCAATAATGGCGGTATTATTTTTTGCACTCCAGAGGCACACAGCAGATTAGTGGCTTACAGCGATCCGGATTATTATTACAATTCCGGAAATAATTAGGAAGACGAAAAAGAGGAGCTTGACCACTGAGATTACACGTTAGTGAATACAACTATAAAATTACTGTTCTAGTAGGTACATCTGTATTTTATATGCTATCATATAATTATAGTGTATTATCTCACTTGCTAATGTGCTGCGATTGTGTTAGAAGAAACAGAAGGATAAAAAAACTAGCAGATTTTAATTGAGACAACGTACAAGATACAAACCACTGACCACCTACGGTAATGCAAATCACAGTGAGCCCTGCTTGTTCTCTTGTGAAATGTTCTCGTAAAATAATGTATACATAGGTGCTTGCTCGTAATATGTATGTTGGTACATAGTAAACTGCCATAAAATTTTGATTTGTAGATATGTGATTTAAATTGTCTATTGATTTGCATATTAAAGGCAGAACCAGTCTATATATTACGGCTTCATTAATAAAAATATGTTCATTTCAACAAGCGCTAATTGTTTCTTCCCTTTGGAACTCTTCAACTATGTAACTCGACGATGAATGCATGATTCTATACTCGTATTTGTAATTGCAGTTCTACGGATACTCTTGTACAGTATACATTACAAAACAGGAAATCCTGAAGCGCAGAAGATACTACTAGAAAAACATCTTGTTCCGCACAACACCTCATCATCCAACAATGTTTCTTTTTACACCATATTGTTTTTATTGACATTAAATTGCAAATCGTGCAATGACGGAGATGTACTAAAGATAAACATAAAGATAGGCTCATAACGATAACATGATTTTAACGAGGGGCAAAGGATAAGGATTCCATAGAAGTGCGATATACGTACAATTATAATGTTTACGTATGTAAATGGTACTACCTACATCAGATATCATATATCTGTAATTGAAGAGACCAAGACCAAGACCAATCCAATCAGTTCACAATTAAACCATTCGGAATCCTGACTGCTATCTGTACAGCACACAATGAAATAACAATCATGATGGAAGGATAAACGTGAATATGACTAGAGATGGATTGGTGGATGGGCTATGACTATTGGACACGTGCAAGTTTTACAGAGTAGACACACTTTCTTAAATTAATTATTACGATCACAAGTTAACCTTGCCACTGAATTGAATTCACATCTACTCCAAACTCCAAAGCACTACATGCCGAATACGCATAACATTATGCTAAAATGATACTTCATCCCATACTAACATATGTACTTACATTTATGTGCATTCCCATTCTATTTCTAGCTTTTTTTGCGCGAATTTCCTATAATTACAATTACTTAATTAGTACGAAAAACAATAATTTGTTATTATGATTTCTATCATTACTGTAATTACATCGAATTATTTCGATTTTAAAGCCTATTTATTTTCGAGGATTTTCTCTCCCTTGAAGAGCACGTAAATATATTGTTATTAAATCATTTCTAGTGCTAAAAATATCTATACCCCAGCGCAGACTATGTATTCTGTAGGCCAAAAACAAAAGCTATGGCCAAAACTAATGGCATAATAAGACCAGAACCAGGGCCAAGACATGGATATATATGGTGTGAAATATTATGAAATAAAATATAAATAAATCTAGCTTCCTGTTTCAGTTCACTCCTTCGTTTTTTTTCCCCCTAATTTTCTATATTTTGTAATTTGAAACGAAGGCTAAGGAACAATGTGGGGACTGTTTCTCTATAGCTCTACTCATGTTTATGTGCTTGCAATAAAAAAAAACGTAAGTGCAATTCATTATTACGTCTACACTTATAACTTATGTATGTATGTGCATAGCAGAGATACACAACAAGGGGCTTGGGTTATCAAAAGGTTGTGTTACGATATATTTTATGTTCTCGGTTCTATTGAGATCTGTGTTGGTGTGAGTGAGTGCAATACAGCACATACATACATAGCCGTAGGTTGTGTGAGGTCCATTTCAAATCCCCAGTCAAGTGGTCCAAGTCAAAAGTTTCAAGTCCAGTTGTCCGTCCAATCCAGTCATGTTTATCAATGAGAGAGAGAGAGAGACAGAGAAGACAAGAAAAGACGCACTAGAGATACTCACTTGGTAATTATAAAACTTGTCTTTGGACAGATTGCAGATTTCACTATTCCACAACTACAACTCTTATGACTCTTTATTCTTCTGGGGTGGAATTGAACGAAAACCAAAAACTCACTCACTCACTCCTCTCCTCTCCTCATCTGATATGGTCAAAGGTATGTGTATGGAGTGGTCTCGGATGAAGAAGAAAAAAACTAAAATGAATAAAAAATTAATACTTATAGGCGTCTATTATATATACTGATAGATACTGTAGGATCAAGTCGACGACGAAGTCCAAGCTCTCCGACGGGACGGACGGTCGACGAGGGATGAAAAAGACAAGTCTGAACGAACTGAGATAGGTTAGGTACACTGTACACACTACTAGTCGTCGGACTTATAGATGGGATGAGAGAAATGAAACTTGTAGCTCTGCTCTGTAGATTGCTACATGTAGATGAGCTTCGCATTCGCAGCATCAGCATCAGCATCAAAATCAGAATCAGAATCAGCGATTCCATCCATTCCATTGCATTCTAGCCACTTCTTATTCTTTTTTCCTCTGTAATTTTTCCATAGACAACTACGATTATGATTAGGTATATAGGTACTACAAGTGCCTATATAATTATATGCATACAGGCCTCTATAGATATAGCTATATATACAGTGCCTCGTATCGTACATACATAAGGCCGGTCCCAGTTGCTGCCAGTTGCCAGTTACTCCTAACTACTATAGCAGTTTCATTATTGTTTTAGTTTTTGTTATTAGCCTTATTAAATTATAGTTATGGAAGTGGCAGAAGAATTTCTCTCGTGCAGTTGTATAGTTATTGCGGCTATTGCAACATACCAACCTATATAAATATTAAAATTATAGGCGCTGAAAATCCTTAGGAACTTAGGATGGCATGACATATCATAAGACCAACTTTAACTAGCATCTAACGAGTTAAGACTTAAAGCTGGATCTGACTCTCAATGATGCTTATGCATGACACTCACTCACTCACGGGGCATGGGCCATGAGTGTAAAGGAAACATATACAGATACATATCATCTGTCAGTATAGGTAGGCATATATAGGTATGTTGCTTCCTTCTTGCTTCCTGACGCAATTTTAACCTTGATATCAGGTTTTCTCAACTCAAGGCTCTTTTTGTCAGTCAGAGTCAGCTAGCAAACTAATGCAGAAGATACAAAACTACGTCTAACTACAGTATAAAATATAATATGGTTGTAGCTATATAACTATCTTCTAAACTCACACAGTCCAACTAGACAGGTACATACGTACATAGATACGACGACCAGGTCTACATCGACTACTATTGCTACCACAGTAGTACAGGAGTACTACAGTACTGCAGCTTGACTCGGCAGTTAAAGTCAAAAGTCAGAATCATAGTTAGACGAGCTCGAGAACGAGGCGGTGGTGGGGAGAATATATACACAGAGCACTATTAGGATTCTACACAGTGTAGTCGTCAATGTGATGTAGAGACGTGAAGAGAGGAGACTCCTGGTAGAATTAATCTATCCGGATTCTGTAACAACAACGTCGAGAATCAAACATCAAACACCAAGTTCACCAAAGCAAAAGCCCCATAGCCAGTCAAGTCAACACATCATCTCACTTTTACCATCTTTTACCAAGACCAAGACCCAAACACACACACACACATAAGCGAGAGAGAGAGAGAGAGAGTCTACAGAATACGGAATACGAACGCGAATAGGAATATTATTACCAAGAACTTTATGGAAGACGTCAGTCAGAGCCCGACCAATATCGATACCAATCCACGTTCCATCATCATCATCATTAACATACTAAAAACATCTCAAATCAAAATACCTCCTTAAAAATTAACATTAATATTAATACAGTACCAGTACAGCCCCTCCGTTACCACTTTAACCTTAATTTTAATCTTCATTTTTTAATTCCATCTACTACTCTGTCGTGTATATGTGTATGGTTCCTTACATACACATGAGCTAAGAAGGATTCGCTAGATTAAAAATCAGGGCTTAAGAATTTAAATCAATTTCGTACAATAAAAAATGTGAAAATGTGCAGTGCATATAAAACACACGTATCTTCGGATTCCATGACCATGGATGTGGAAAAGAGGAAGAAATCCGTTCAGTTCAGTGTCGATGTTTATGATGAGCGGGACACGCAGTGCGGAATACCATTATGTCCTGTCACATTCTTCTCGGATCTGAGATTTCTCCTCCCTTTGGGGTTCTTTGTGATTTTTGTTCAAGGGATTGTTAGCTCTACTGCGGGGAAGCAGGGTAAATATCATAAACTACTAAACAACTTGTCTCTCATCATACAATTAAACTCTTTCTATTTTTAGCCGAACACACGCGACAGGCTGTACATAGCCATACTTCATACGTCCACAACCTTTTAATATTAATAGAAATAATTAATATTTTATAATTTGCACAAATTACAATTCTCAGCACTCTTGTTATGTCATAAGGTGCAGTTTGCAGTTTGCAATTTGCATTCATTACAGAGGCAAATTATTTAAGGGCTATAACTTCATAAAAAATATGGACATACATGAAAGACGGAATTGAGCAGAACTACTAAACAAAGCTAACTTGTTACGGATACGTAGCCTGCTTTCAGCTCTTTTGTATATTTACTGTTTACCTCCTACTTGCGTAATTACTCCATTCCATTCAGCATTCCAAATTTTTTATGGAGTGCCAAGCAAACCAGTAAAATTACTATTATTATTACAGTCAAAGGGAAATCAGTAGGGGCAGTGTTAGCTATCTTGTTTGTGTGTGTTTGTGTGTATGTGTGTAGTACGTAATTGATAATAGCCGCTCGAGTCTTCGTTAAATTAATGTTTGTTAAAAATACTCAACTCTCTGACGTCCACATGTTAGAGATTATTATTAGGCAGCCTCGTTCTATCTGTAGTGGCTTGCTGCGTTGTTAGTATACATAGTAGTAGTGGTAGATTGGTCTTGATTGTCTGGAACTGGAAATTTTGTCAAGTGTGCATTGAGAGAGAGTAAATTGCACATAGTAAATTAAAAATTAAAATTGCAGCCATTAGTATGTGAAAGACGTACATACCAGTACGAGTTACATATGTATATAGGTGTCGCATGAATGACTAGTACTTGAAACGTGTTTATTATATTGCTCACCAGAACAAGAACAAGGGGACAGCTATTGAAATTCATGGCTATATGCCTTGCAGAATCCTATTCTCAAAACAAAAAAAAACAAAAAATTAAAACCAGTCACCAGTCAGCCCTATCAGTCGAGTACTACCGTCTACTGTCTACGAAAATGAAATTAATGTTAGGAATGTGCAGTAGTGTGCAAGTTTGCACTTGTAGCCTGAGGGATCATACATAGAACGACAAGATGTTCCATAATGTATTCAATTTTCCTTATAAATTCTTTCCAGTTTTTAACACTTTTCAATTAGCCCTATAGTAATGTATACCCTAATACAGTGCAATGTAATATGGGACGCCATCGAATCAAAATGAAAGCAGACGGGTTAAATTGAGAAGCTGTAGTATAGGTAGTTCCTGGCTGGAACTTTCCTTTAAGCTTTTTTTGAAATCGTTTTTTAATGGACTGTCTGCAGATTTCAGTCGATATTTTGCTTATCCTTATTGTAGAGGAAACTATAGGTATTTAGAAAAAAAATTATAATGCAAATTGTAGTAAAATAACCCAAAGAACTTGGCGCACGCCTATGTGTAAATCATTTTGGGCGAAATTTCCTTTTACGCGTGTAGTTTAACAACAATCGTCATTTTTATAATTCTATGCAGGCTCGTTATGACTGACTTTTATTGTTTTATTCTTTGGATTCTAAAATCTCGACAAAAATTAGCAAATTAGTAGAAATCTCCTTGGTAGAATAAATATCCATGAAAAATTAATATTGGGATTCTGAATTTTCACAGAGTAGTAAGGCCAGTTGCTTTTGCACAGGAAGTTTTTATTGAGAGGGTGGGTGGCAGGGGAGTAATTAATTATCTCACTACGCACAGTAGTATACCTATACATGTAGGTAGGTAGGTGTGTAGCCATCCTATGAGTATTCCATTCCAGTCTTACCTCTATTGACGTTTTTAACATGGAATTAACTGAAAGGAGTATCGCAATTGTATAATTAACGAGAGCAGGTAGAAGGAACTTTATAGATTATTATGTAATTGTTTTCCTTTTTGAGTCACTTCCATCAGTAGATTCTGTATACTTGAGTATTTTCATGAATTTTATGGGTGAGCTTGAAACTCTGAGCTCTGGCTTCTTGACTCTTGGGACTTTGCAGACAATTACAAGTCCTACAAGAGTTTTAATGAGGAAAATACAGTGTAATTTCTCTGTAAAATGGAATCAAGTGCTTGTGCAAGTACGTATTATATTATTACCTCTATTATTTTATTCTTTTGGTTGCTTAGTGCAAGTTTTTCTCCTTGAATACACCCGGTGATATATCCGTATAATATATTATATCTACTGTATACATATATGTAGCTATCTCAATTGGAGTACGTGAAGGGGATAGTAGTTTTGATAATTTCTAAAGGAAACTTGAAGCCTACTCAAACATAATGAAATACAGTACACGGTGAATAATTTAAATGCTGTGTGCACATTTTGCCGGCATTGGCATTGGAATTGTGTGTAATTATAGTATAGTTTAGTATTGTATTATTGACGCAAAGATTTAAGATGCTGATTTGATTTAATTTTTTTATTTGTAAAATTAGACGTAGATAGACATTAGGGATGGCTGAGTACACTGCGTACACGTATGGAGTAAATAACAAAAAAAACCTCAGAATACATAATATTGTGTGAGAGTGAGATAGATGAGTGTGAGATAGTCATTGGAAGACCCCATCCCCGTTGGTGTAGAGATACTGTGAATAACTTTTGATTTGATTTGTTGTTTTGCTATATAAATCACCTAATATGCTAAAATGAGATGAGAACTCTGACCTTTGGGATTTTTAACATCCTATATCTTGATCAGGCCCATAGACTTAATATGGTTGTGGACAGGCTAATTTTGAAATGATGATTAGAACGGTTGTAATTAAAGGAATAAAAAACTATTGAAATTGTATACATTGGTGTGTGTGTGTCTGATTCGTAGAAATTGGTGAGCAAGCGAGCATTGCCTTAACCTCAGTATTACTCTCATATTTTGGAAGGAATCATAAACCAAGATGGCTTGCCGTGGGATCTATACTGACATCCGTCTCGTGTTTTATCCTCGGATTCCAAACAACCATGATTTCCAAGTATACCCAACATTTTACATTTTTAATCCAAGGATTTTTTTCTCACCATTAAATTCTAGTTTTTGGCTCCTAGGTTTCATGGCACAGTTTCTGAGTGCTATTGGACTCCTCCTTTCCGTCTCCCTGGGAGCAACTTACTTGGATAATAATTTTCCAAGATACTTCCCTTTCATTTTGGGTAGGAAACTATAACAACCTTTCCTCACTTTTCACTTGAGTTTTTGTTTTATATACGCATTTAAAATACATGCCATATAATGCCATGCTGGCACAATATTGTGTGGAAAAATTATTAGAATTATACTGATTAGTATTGTAGATAGGGTGAGTGTGTGTAAGTGTAGTCTGGACTGGACTGAACTGGTCCGTGTGGACTACGCACACACTCAACTGCATGAGGATATACTTTAGTGCATGGAAAAAAATCAAGAAAAATAATGTTTGAGAACTACTATGAGCTCACAGGATTTGCGTCTGTATATAATTATCATGATTTAACAACTCGGGTGGGTGTTTGTGTTGTGTCTTTACTTTCTATCAACTGCGACGTAGGAATCGGAGCTGCTTTGAAGACGACAGGTAGATTAATATTTACTCATTCTTCTCTGTGGATGACATTGGGGTCACTCGTTGGAATCGTTGCTTTGCCCATTTCACTCCTTCCAAAAGTCATTCATCGAGTTGTGAGCAAATATGGGATTACCGTCAATCCTACTGATGAGCCTTCTGTTCTGAACGGTATAGATAATTATATACTTAACATTTACTTACTATTGACGGTCAATAAGTCAATGAAATGTGATACAAATTACACGTTATGAATATTTTCTTACGCAATGCACGCTAGTTGACTCTGGAAACCAGAAGAAGCTACAGTTTTCCCACTATTCTTAATACTAAATGTAATTTGGAATGTTTATTCTGCAAAAAGTGTGAACACACTGTTTATTGCGCCTTTAAGACAATGCATCAGTAATTACAAATAGCAACAGCAACACTTGCAATCCGAAATTGTGTAAACATACGACCTTCCTATGTGTATGCCTTACAGTTTCAAAACTTAAGAAAAACACGCATTTATGACTTTTACAGTTTTAGAAAGAGCAAGTGAACTTTCTGCTCTCAGCTGTTTTCTGCTTTTAAGGTCATGATCAATTTGACAATGAATTTCCAACACATAGCATAGCCGCAAACACAATGAAATATTGATTTTGTTTTCATAATAATAAAAAAAAATAGTTATAGCTTGTTGTATCGCACTTTCAAAGACGTAATGCTACGATGTATGTATATTACATATTTTCCATCGCATCTATGTGAACATGAAAAGTACCTACTTCCAAAAATGATTGTGAATTCGGATTTTCCTCTGTTGTTTATAAACCGGCATAGACATGAAAGACTCCCTCCTCTCGGTTCTAAAGAATGAAATGATAATGCTCAACTGCTTGTCCTCTGTCTTCTTTTTCCTTGGCTTACAGCTCATTTGCAATGAGCGAGTGGGCACAGGTAAGACACAATACGACAGAATCCCATGAATACCTGATAGAAAGAAAATAAAAAAACGTAAAAAAAACATGGATATGGCTCACAAAATCTTGACTATAACATTTTAGTGTGCCTTTTGTTTCTTCCCCACTTTTCAAGGTGTCCAAGCTATTGGCTTTTTACTCAGTGGCTGGTTCATACAATTTGTGAAGCCGAGAGGAAAGGTTCTTGCCTCAGCAAATATTGTGGTGGGTCTGGGATTTTTTGTGCACTCTTGCTATCATGCCTTCATCTGCAGTTGTGATTTCATCTCCTTCGCTTTCTTCTCCAGTTTTTTATTCTTGTCATGCTTTGGAAGAATCGGAAGCTTTCTTTTCTGCGTGAGGTAATTTGTGATTCTGAGTTACTTGTGTACCGAATCATTTAGGCAATGCAATGGGCCAATGGGTGTACCTCCATAAATTCTCTAATAATGAATTATTTTCTCATCTTTAATTTCTTTTAAGATCAACGGAGAGACTAGAAAATAAATCGGTGGCTGTTGGAATTACTTTTGCTATCATTAGCTTGTTTTTAATTCCCAAAAAACTCTTACTAGGTATGAATCTATTTAATTGTGATCATTTTTACCCTGCAAATTAAAACCCACTTGATCAATTTGACAGATAAAGCTTGCCGTCCTTTTTATAATACAATAGTTTTTCTCTTTGAATCCCAATTTAAAAATGATGAATTAATTATTCAATTAAATCCAATTAATAGACTTGTCGTGTCCTTGTGACGACCATGAAACATTTGAAGTCATTTACTACTCTAGTTGCAGCTCTGAATGCTGCCAGAATAATTTCGTACCAAATTTAATTGGTGCTGGTAAGTGAAATAACAAAATATCTACTATGTAGCACGCACGTTGACTATTACGTATTACGTACTTATTTATTATGCAAAACTTGCTGCTAAAACACTCGTAAACAACTTTTAATTTATTGAGATGACAATGACACGTGTCGAAATTTTCCTTTCATCTCTTCGTTCCTTGCTCTCTTTGATAGGTATGACTCTGATCGGAGTCATCTTTGACTGGCTGGTATGGTGTCGTTCGGACTCAATAGCCCTCCACTCATAGTCACAAATATATTTATATATATATTTTAATTATTGTGTTTTATTGTTGATTACTTTATCTATTTCGTTGCTATATAGTTATGATATACTTTTGGCGTATAGAGAATAGTACCTATATATACCTATATATATATATTATATATTCTACGGGTATGTTTGTGTGTGTATAATACTGTGTTGACTATAATATTATTATTGTTAATTATTCTTGATTCTTGACTGATCTATGTATACATTTGACCACTTTAACCATTTCAACCATTTTAATTATTATTATTTCATTATTATTAATATTGTTAAATATTTTAGATTTTAATCGTGTTGATCTTACAGGTTGACTATACTAATTATTATTATTATTCTAATGATTGTTTAGTTGATGGATTTTAAACTGAAATATTTTATAACGTATTTACTTGAATAATGTACCTACGTATTTAAATCGTTTAAGATAATTCACAAAAACTAGATTATAGAGTCATTTTACATTATTTAAGTTCGCTCATTGTAGTAGAAGGATGATGTACAGACTAATAAACAGTCAATTTTGTTCGAAAGGAAAGACAGTTAGTTTTATTCGAGTTGATTGGAAACATTGCCGGGAATGTTGCCATTACCTTGTGTACTGAAGTAATAAAGCTTGTGCATATTTGCTTAACTTACACTTACAGTCTTATAGCATACTGATTTGATTACTGAGAGAGTGTTACACGGTGAGTGCCCCTTCTGGTATCATTATCGTACGCATGGTTTTCAACTTTGCCTTGTGGCTTCCACAAATTGATAATTAAACTAACAGGTAAGCCATAATTAATGTCTGCAACCGAGCGGACGAAGAAAGGAAATGAATTTGGAGTGCAGGACAGGGACCTACAGTAAGTATGTTAAAAGAAGTTTGAGGAAAAATGAAAATGAAGGTGCAAAGGGAACTGTGTGGTAGGGTTACATTACAGTTAAAGGAAATGGTAAAGCAACCAACAATGCAGTCAGTGCTGATTACAACAATAATGCCTCAGGAAGTGTAGGTAGACGCTCACTCAAGCATGGAAAGAACGGTCCAGTGTGTAAGATTATCCAGAAACAGGTTCAGTTTCACTATCGTACATACAAACAGTCAAAAATATGTACATATATTATGCATGAAGGAAATATTGCGAAAGCGGTGAGGTCAATGCTCACACAAATATTATAGTGAGCAGGTAACTAACGGAAATTTATTTTCATTGTTGTACCAAACGGAATATTTGGAGAGATGCTTTGTTCACGTTGATTCGTTGACATTTTCATAAATTCCCCAAATTAAAATAGTTTACCCGACTGTCTACCTTGACTAAGATCGTACCCGTTAAGAACTATTTTATCGTCCAGTGAATGAGCGGACAGTAGTGTCCAGTTCCCTCTTCAATCTTTAAAAATGAAGCGTCTTCTATTCCTTTGTATTTTCGGTAAGAACTTTAGTTAATCAGTTTTTACTTAAAATCTTAATTTTATTGTTAGTTATTAAGTACATACATACATACATTTATTGTGGCCTTTATATTTTTTTTATATTTTTTAGGACTAGGATTGTTAGAACGAGCACACGGCTTGAGTACGATTGGACTAGCATTTAACTCCAGTGATCAATCAACAAAAGAGATTTCTAATGGAGATGAAGCTCTTGTCAGTGCCAGCAATGAAGATGATGGAGAAGGAGAAGCGATGCCAAACAAACCTTGTCGATCTCGATCTTCCGCTCCCAATTTTGTTGATGCAGGCGTTCCCGTGGTAAGCCCAGAGAGCTCATACGTACACCATTCAAGACTTTGCGGTAATGAAAATAAAGAGGATGATCGGTGCTTGTTTTCCTGCGTGGCTGGTGGTTTTTTCCATGGAGATTGCGGTGACCACGATGAGTGTTTCTGCTACCGAGATAATCCCGAAAAGGGTAATATAGGAATTACGATTTGAAGCATAACACATTTCATAATACCGTATTTCGTCGTTTAGTTTCCCAGACTCAAATAGTTTCGGGGTCTTTAACATGCAGTAAAAAATATACCAGAAAAAAGTGTAACTGAAAATCAGCTCAATTTTTAAAATAGTTTCCCAGGAAGCCAAACGACGAGATCCTATTTAGTATACATGCTACAAATACAACATTACACTTTCTTTAGGTTTTATTATTGAACGGAAACAGCCAATCCTTCGACGTGTGAAGACGAAGCCTGGAAGTCCAAATATGAAATCGGATCAGAGTGAGAATCAAAAAGAAATTACACTGGTCACGGATGACTACACAACTGGCTACGTGGACGTGGACGTGAATTTAAATCTGGAGTGGGACATGTCCTACGTCAATGAATGGTTTCAATCCTTCAATTTCTACAATAATCTCAAATGTGATCCCTGCCTCTGCCCAGCAGGATGTGCCATTTACGGTTAGAAATCATTGGATTTAAAATATACTCAGCAAATTGTAGATAAAAATGATCGGTGTTATAAAGTTGTAAGTATGGATTATTTTTGTTTAGGTTATTTCGCTGGCTACTGTACGCCTCAGCCAGTATCTGAGTGCATGTGTGCCACAGCAACGCGAAAACCCCCCAAGAATAAGAATTCCACTGGGCGAAAGGAACCAGAAGGACCCAAAAGTTCAAAACGAAAATCATCATCATAAAATTGTAAATTACAGGTGTTAAAAATTGCAATACTTAACTGTTCGAAAGAAGTGGGTTTCATTAAATAGGGTAATGTTGAATTTAATAATGCTCCTTTTGTAAATAGCTCAAACTTTTCTTTGCTGTTTTCTTAATTTATTACTGCTCTAGCTCTAGGTTTATCAATAACGGGCATTACTGAAAAACGTGCTGCCAAAATGCTCAAGTCTAAATGGTAAAAAAATATGTATTTTTTATCAATATAATATGTATGTACGTGGTTGGTTATTAACTGCCTATTTTACTAATTTTGATATTTATGCAAATTATAAAACAGTAAATAGTCTTTTTTACCCAATAGCTAATATTTTTATTGACATTAAACCTGGTAATGATGCTTTTTTTGTGCATAAATTAAATGCTTCCCAGTTGCTACAACACGTAACGTGAAAGATACGATCAGTCCAGTGCATTTACGAAAAGTAAGTATTACACAAGAATATTATTTTATATATGTAGTACACTTTCCAACTTGAATTCGTACGTTTTTTACGTTTCATTACATCAGTGAGTGGCTCATGAAATCTAATCATTATTTATCTACGTAAATACACATTATGTACTACGATTTTCGAGTAGAATTACATATTACAAATTACTGAAATTACAAAAATTAGTGGAATTCAACATCCAATTTACGGCAGTGTAAAAAGGTCGTAACTACGGCAGATCAATTTTATTCATAAATTTTTGAAGGCCAAAATGCTCCACGATGGATTGAACATCGTTGGGATAATTTTTCTCAAGCTCTGTCAATTTTTCACGTATTTGATACTCAATCATGGAACGGTAAACTTTGTCACGTCCGATATCATGCATGGAGCTCAAAAAGTCAATTCGGTCACCAATTTCATCCACAACTACAAAAAC
>JAQFZC010004107.1:0-16904 GCA_034695205.1 Dicyrtoma fusca | reverse complement strand
CATACTAACAGCCATTTATCCCATTTATTCCCCAGTAGCTGCAAATACGTACGGGAAGTTTCATTCTATTAAATTGCCAAACACAAACTATTCCTTCAACTCAGTCACCAAGAATTAGCATGGGATGGAAATATCCTGCAGATGAAACTGTAAAACCAGTTGATACTAACAGTAATCAAGATTTGTAGAATGCAGTTCGAGTAAGTAAATAAAAAAAATAATGATTTTGTGGTTATTTGTTGGCTTGACATAATATACGATCTGTGCATTGATTCCTTAATTATTTTGACTGGTTGGCTGACTGTGGAGCATACACTCTTTGCCAACTGCTAACCGGTTGGTTCGTAGTGTGGCTTGGCTTTTGGGCTTTGGTCTTCTACGCTCCTCATCTGCTGGACGAAGGTGTTCCAGGGGCTGCTCGTCTTCTCCAAGTCTATAGAGTGACAGGAGCGGTGGAGGAAATAGTCCTTAACCTATAGATGGGTATCTGTGGTGGACGTGTAGGAGCTGGAGACGTTACAAGTTGGAAATACAAATTACATTTTTTCCCCTCGGCCACGAAAAAAAGCTCATCAAGAGGGTTAAGGATTTTACTTGTCCTTATTATCATTTAAAATTTCCGAGTGGAAGGAATGGATCTTCCATACACGCTACAGATGCAGTATCCAGGTAAGACACTATAGGATGGCATGGGACTATCAAGAACATCAACTATCGGTGACGGCCACTGCCAAGCCGAGCCAAAGACCATTCCGAGACCCACATTCGAAGATGCGCTTCGGCTCTGCGGCCCATTAGCCCTCTCCTCCGTATGTACGTGGCACGGAGGTGTCCTGTAAGGAGACTCATCTCTTCGCATCTCGTCTCATCTCGTCTCATCTCTTCTCCGCTCCAGCACCCACCATTATAAATGAACAAGATGCTCTTCCGAGACAACCTTCTCTTCCCTTGGAGCTCCTAATAGCGTCGCTCAAGAAGCAATCTGTGGCAAGTCCAATCTCCCTATGAAGCACTCTCCCGATACACCCAAACATCCACTTTTTCTGGCCTTCAAAAAGCGTAGATAGAAGCTTACTCTTTGAAAGTGTAAGTAACAGTTTTACTACTTTTGAACAACTGTAAATTCCATTTTTGCTATTTTTGATAAGCCGAAGTCCCGGGTGTACTTTATTTTGAAAAATAATTATTATAACAATGGAATTTACATTAATATTTTGTAAAGACAGTTTGAGCAATGTGAGTTGATGAGGCTTGCGTCAAAATGGTTCGAAGGGGACGCTGGAGTTGCGGGAGAATGGTTCTTGAGCCACGTTATGCATTTGATGTGTGATGAGAGTGTTGTTGTTGTTGTGGGGAGATACTTGTAGGTGTATGAAGGGTGCCGTGGAGAATGAGTGCGTAGGTCAGCTTGAGAGAGCGGGAAGGATTGGACGGAGGGAGATAGAGATGATGAAGAACAAGTGGGGATAAAAAAGGAGAGAATAAAATACGGAGATTGCAGACATTTCCTTATAAGACTTATCCTGAATGTGTCACCGAGAGATGCAGGGAGTGAGGCTATGAGTGAGGCTACAGGAGATCCAGGGAAGAAGGAAGGGAGACGAGGGTCGTTATACGCAAAGGTCATTATTTCATCCTTTTGCTCCTCACCGTCCCATCAGCCTCAGAGACAACGTCCAATCTTGGACTCCAACTGCATGTGCCAGTGGACGTATGCAATGCAGACAGACGCTTATCCAGGTGACGTGCATCCCCGCATCCCCGCATCCAAGATCTCCTGCCTCTCAAAGGACCGACGCTGCTGCGGACGAACGGACGGACGGATGTGGCGTTGCTCTCTCCTTCTCTTGGCTCCCTTGAACGGGAGGAGAGAAAAAACTCTTGAATATTATTATGCCGACAAGATAGAGTTTATAATGAGTTTTTGTTTTTTATTATTACTTCACCTTCATCTTCTTCTTTCCCTTCCGACCCAAGGAACTGGAGAGAAGGACAAAGTACCTTTGTTCTTCGTCTAAATCTTCCTTCCTTACTCCCTCCTCACCAACAGATACCTTTTTCGTCTTCCCTTTCCAATGCACGCCTTCGCTCCTCTTTTCCCATCTGGAATGCGTTCCCTTCTCTCAACAGGATTTTTACATCTCGCTCGCCACTTGTGCGCATATCGTGGCTCCAGAAACAGCGCCCCACGCAAGTCCCACTATTCCTGTACCTACGTCTTTACTCGGCGCGCAAATGCCATTTTCAGACTTTTTAGATTTGGCACAACTCTTATTTACACTTTTTACAAGTAGCAAAAGTGATAGCTGTACTTTTTAAAAAATAAAAACACATATTTGCGCACGTAAAAAAATGTGTAAAGCTGTATTTGTACACTTTTTATAAAAGTTGTTTGTTGGTTGATGGGGACAATACTTGTTGACCCAGGATATGCGTGTGTGTCCAGCACACTGGAAGGTGTTGCATGGGAAGACAGTGAGATTCTCGGATGGTCCAATAAATGATTGTTTCTGGGACTGTTAACTTGGAGGGAGTTGAAAAAGTGTTTCAGTCATGTGTCAAGAGAAAAAAAAGTGATGGAGCAAAAGTACAATGCATTGCAGTGGCAAATTGTCTGCTCTCTTCTGCTCTCTTCTCCTCATTACAGCCAGAGCCAAGCGTGCATGTGGACGTCTCTGCTTCCCTTTCCTTCGACTACTCAACTTGGCTCTCCTTGTCCTCATCCTCATCTTCATCCTCATCACTGATCACTCCACGATCAGCACTGCCACAGAAGTGGACGCCAGCGATGTGCAGAATATGTCCAGCTGAGTCCCCGTCCAATTCACTAAGCAAACCAAGAATTATTTCACCTTTTTCCAACGTCTTCCTCTTCTTTTGAACAAACAGCTAATGAATGCGTAAAGACGCTCGCATTGATTTCCCTCATTCAGTCACATCCACACTCAAGAACATTCCCACAGCCGTCCACCTCTCCTCAATATCCATTTCACGCGAGCTCCAACAGCCAACTTTTATCTTTTAAGTTCTAAAGTGTAAATCACACTTTTACCCATTAAAATAGTAAAATTGCATCTCTCAATGAAATGTTGGATGGGCTGAGGCTAAATCGACTTTCAAACTAAATGGTTATAATTGTAATGGAATATGCGTATCGGAAATTGAGTTAGAGTGGCGATATACTCGTAGGATGAATGTATGTATGTGGACGGAATGGTGTGCGTCTGCAGCCGTTAATGAGTGTGTGCGTGTGGTGGGAAGGAATGCAGGGACATGTCCAGGAGTGCAATCTTGTCCACGTGATGCAATGCAACGTGTCTTCTACGCTTCTCATCCCTTTACTGGGATAAAGAGGCGGTTAAAATGGAGCTGGAGGGAAGCAAAGGAAAAAGAAGGATTCAAATATTTCATGTTCATTTCACGGTTGAGCTTTTGTCGCGTGTCGCTGTGGAGTGTGTGGAGGGATGTGCGTACTTGACGACTGCTGCTGGGGCCCATCTTCCACTCCAAAACCAATCTGTATGACTTGTCCCCGCATTTTTGTCCCTCCCACTTTACCCTCGCCTTTCTGTCCTCAAATCAGTTGTCCCTATGCATTTTTTACCCCGGCAGTTTGGGACTGAGATGGTCAAATTGATTATATTTTTGCTTTTATGCGTCAAAAGTTGGTGGTCGTTTTTACTTAAATCACAAAAATGAAAGTCATAATCCTAATTGTCAAACAAATATTAACTTTAGCTGCCTATTTTGATAATAATAGTCTACACGAGTATTATACTACTGAAGTATTCATTATTATCATTTAAATAAGTAATACTAAAATATTACAAAATACTATTTACGCTGGGAGCTTTCTAACGATTCAACGGTACCAAACCTTTTGTGGTTGCTATATATACTTTAATGTAATATACTTCAACTAATTCACAAAATCTGAAGTTGATACACGCCGGTGCAGTATTGGGACTTCGACAGTACTTTCCAGAACTCCTTTACAATGCCGGGAAAAAAGCTCGGGGTGGAAAAAAATTGGGTTAAAAATTTCCGGGGACAAAAATGCGAGGGAAAAGTTGGAGGGACAACATGGCGGGGATAAGTGATGGGATACCCTCCAAAACACCTACAACGAATGAGCCACATAGTAAAAACGAGTGTCCACGGTGGACAGTGGATTTGGGGGAAAGTGCGGCTGAAGAACTTGGCTGTCCTGGTGGTTGATCCCTTTTTATATTTTTGGTTTTTCAGTGTGATTGCAGCGTGTGTTGTGTCCATGAGTGACTGGGGTGGTTGGCAGCGTAGCGTAGAAATTACAAGTGTGCGAGAGGAGAGTGCGTTGGTGTTATTGTGGAGCTGACATTATTAACAATTAAGGCTCATGGGCTGTTTCCACTTGCCAAAGGCTTGCCTTGGTCTCCGACTCCTCTATCCTCGCTCACACAGTCTTTCGCTCTGCCCGTAATGGGAGTTTTTGTGGGCAGAAGAAATAAAACAAGTCCATAAAAAATTGTCACGGATCATTAAATGCATGAGGTTTTTTTAAATCTTTTATTTAAATACAATATCTTGTGTACATTGAGTGAAGGGCAACTATGTACGTCCTTTGCATGCAGATGCTCTAGTAATTACCTGCGTATCTTCCCATTGGGTTGATGGTCAGCCCACTACGACTGCTCCTAGTATGTATGCATGCACTCATAAAGATCACGTAATGAGTTGGCGTAGCTGGAAATAAATGGAACTTGGCTAAGAAAGACAAATGACAAAGAATGCCTTAACACAAACAAATAAATTCTCCTCAGTCCTGCTGGACGTTGGTCGTCTAATAAATGGATGCTTGTGGGAGCATCGGGGCGAGGCTTCCGTCCTGAGCTTGTTTTTAGAAATAACAGCTCATTTGCAACCCGATGGGCTGCGACAACTGCGCGCACCGAGCGATCATACCTTACACGTGACCGTCATGCCACGCTTTACTTGCCGTATTAAGTTTCCAAAATTGCTATTTTGCTATTTCTGCGTCGTCTTTGTTTCAAGGTTTTTCAAATGAGATCAAATTCGCCTTGATCCTTCATGAAATGGTGGTGTAATCCATTTCAATACCTATTAATTGCAAGGGCAGTGCTTTGTTTTAGTCATTGCGTTTTGGGTTTTCCCCCCAAAATTGGAATCTGTTTTTCTTAATGTCGTGTATTTTGAAGCGAGGTTCGAATGAGACTAAAGTCATTGTTGGCAAAATCGTCAAACCCAGGCCGAAATAGTGTGTTTGTAACGTTTTTCGTCACAACCGTTAAATTTCTGTGATAAAGAGTTTCGAGCGGCCCTTTGTCTTGCATTCGCTTCGAATGAGTTAAAAATGGTTTTACTGGTGTACACATGGTTCAGCTGATTTGATTTTCTTGTCTTACTCTGCCTCGGACAGCAAAACTTAGACAACAACTTGTATTTGTTTGAGAGTTGCGTGAATCCAATCGACTTTTTCCAAAAATCCACTTCAGTTGGCCCCTTCCCTTTCCATTGCCGTTCGAATGAGACCATAATCACTATCATCAGTTTGCGAAATGGAAAAGGAGTTCAGTACAATGTGGCAAAATCGTTAAAAACAGGCCCCTTGCTGGCTTTTTTTAGCGGATTGCTTACCAACTACCAAATTTTTTGAAACAAAACGCTTCTTTATGCTCTTAATCTTGAAGTTATGCGTTGAATGAGACCACAGGCATCTTATGCGGTTTACAACTTTTTGAGTTACCCGAATGCCTTTGACTCGCAAAAGCACCGATTAATAGTAAGATTAGCCCGCCCTAGTTAACAGCCCAAGAGCTCCATTGAACCCAGCCTACTCCCAGCATCATCACAGCTACGGTCTCACTTGGAAATTTTGCAATGAATAAATCCTTGTGTAGCTCTGGCTGTACTGTAGGGAGCAAGGACAGAAGAAGATCCGCAGAAACTACAGACGCAGATGAAGGGAAGGGAGGCGAATTGCCCTTTTTCGCCAAATCCAGAATGTCAACATTACTGACACATTGAATGGGAGTGTGTGGGATAAAAATGGGGCGAATCCAGTGAGGATGTGTGGGGAGCGAAGGGCGAAGGAGAAGAATAAGAATGGAATCTGCGGTGGTGTCCATGAAGTGCGAGGAGAGTGGTTTACAATGTGGAATGTCCTTTGATGTGAGGATGTGACTATGGTGGAATGCAACCCGGGTAGCGGAAGATAAACGGACGGAGCCTCAAGAGGGTTATCACGTCAACCCTGCAACTCACCCTCTCAAACCATCTTTCCATCTTTCCCCCCATTTCATCCCATCTCCAACTTTTTTCCTACCCTTCTTCCCTTAACCCTTAGTCACTACAGACTGCTTCGCCACTTCCATCCAGCCTCATATCGATTGCACCATACTTACGAACCATTTTTATATTTTTCCTGCAAAGCAGGTTAGTGGGGGAAAAGTAAGCACATGCAATGCTAATTGTGCCTCGTAAGTTGCAAATACGGATTGAGACGAATCAAGAGAGAAGCATCTACAGAAGCAATGATGACAGTTGAGACTGGCGCTAATACACTGAGGTACTTATGTGGGTGCTTAAGATTCCGTGTGAAAGACGGAGCATCGGGGTGTTTTCCTTTGAGGTCGGTGGTGCTGTGGGGGAAGGTGAGACGAAGTGGTGTCTATGAATGAAGGTTGGAATGTGACAGAAAGTGAGATGAAAAGAGGAGAGTGTCTGCGGGGGAAAACTGTCGTCTCTGTGACTGTGTGAGTGCGTAAGCCTGCGTATTTCTGTTTCTTCCGAATATGTTTTCTGGTCCTTTTTATTGTGCAAGAGAGGAGAGATTGGAGGGAGAGCTACAAGTGTAGAAAGTGGCGTGGAGCTGAATTCTCCCTTTGCTCTCTCGTCCTTGTCCTTCTCTGTCCCGGTCGCATGTAGTCGAGGTGGAAAGGACGTTGGGGACACAGACAGGCGGTGACAACCGTGGAGTGAAGAACACTCGGCCGCAGCTCTTCCGCCTCTCGCCCCACTCACCACCTTCGTCCTACAAACACGCATCTCATCCACAATCTCCTCTCTCATCTCTCGCTTTTACTGCACCAACAGTCATCATCACCGTCCTACCATTTACTGTAGACACACGTCCCTTTAAAAAGTCCGTATTCATTTCCCAAGGAGAAGCTCAAATACCACCTTAACAAAAACGAAACATGGCAATCGTGTCACAGGTAAACGGATTGCATAAACGAAAGTAACAATAAGTCAAGTCTAAATGAACACTTCCTCTTTCTATGTACTCTCCACGATTAGTGTTCCACAAAGTATAAGAGTAGGAAATCCATCCCCTTTTGCTCCAAGTAATCCGCTAACTACTAATAGCGTTTTATTATTAGCATGTTATAAGGACTCCATAAAGATACAGCGTTTAAAGCAATGCGTCTTAAAATATAGCCCAAAAAATGCCAAAATAAAAATGTAAACTTTTGGATTTGCAGTGCATTGTACTAATTGTACACATTTGGACAAAGTAATATTTCCGTGCCTTCAGATGTGAGGGGTCCCCGTTTCCTCTGATTTTGTCATATTTTAAAGGGTTTGTTGTGGACCGCCCAGTTTTTTATCCTTTTGCTAGCAGCCCATAGTTGTAGTACCAGGATTTGTCTCCTTCTATCCTTTCCACCTCTCAACAAGGATCAGACCAGATGCGGGGAATTCCTCCTCCATTTTTATTTGACTAATCGAAGGTGGATGCACTGAGGTAGTAACCAAAATGCTGCCATACTTTCAGTTTCTCTTGCAGACTCCAAGCACAACTCGGCACTGCACTGCCACTCTCTTGCTGGTCCACTTAATGAATTAGATGGAGACGTGGCTGTTTGTAATTAATGACTGGTTTCTGAGACTCTTCCTCCCTTTCCTTCTGAGCTTGGGACGGCGGAGTGGAAGGCAGGAGCGATGCTGGAACTACGAGACGGCATCTAATTTCCCTACATCTGGAAAACTACGAGGAGACACTGCAGAATCACTCCATGGCTTCAAGGCACCACACACACCAAAGGAGATGAACCGACAGCCACCTTCAAACATAGCCTACATGCACAAGAACACACCGTCGGTGAAGAGGCATTGTGGTCCAAGTCCAGCGTCCCCTTAAATTCACTTCCACAAAAATTACAACGATCAACTACATATACCTATGTATGAACCGGTCTTTACACAATGCAAAAAGTACAACTTTGAAGCATTTTTTAAAACCTGTAAATACCAAAACGCCCAATTACCAGTTTCACAACTTTTGAAAGCTGCAAATAGGTCTTTTACAATATTTCTGAAAAAGTGGTAAAGTGGCATTTAAAGTGTGGAATAATGGGACTTTCATGAGAGTTACACTGAGAGGACGGTGGACCCGTGGCAAAATGTGTCTTCACCCACGATACAGCTTATGACCCAATTACCGCAGATTAAAATTAGTTTATACTTGCAACTCCTTGAACACGAGATCATAATTAAATCACAACATTGTGATTTAATTATGATCTCGTAGAAGCAAGGACTTGGCCCTGTGATACAACCAACATATTTAATAATATTTATGTAACGTGTCTTGAGATAACTTTTAAGCCAGCTACTGTGTTAACTTTAATGTGGACAAACTTGTTGAAATGTTTCGCAGTAATTTTATGAGAGTCTCCCAATGCCTCAGAGCATCAACTTTAAATTCAAATTCAGCAGCTTCCTTTGGCATCAAGTACTCTTGAGCTTCGTCCAACGGGGGGTGCAGTCTTAGTTGCTAAACACACTTTGCCTCTCTCTCTTAAATACTATTCTGTTTTCTTAAAATTACGCCAAGATTAAGAAACAATAAATTTTATGATGCTCCATCAACCCACGTCCATAAACTACATCAACTCCCGCACGAGTACAACTCTCTTTCGCCAACTTTTCATTTTATTTACTTGCAGTTTCATTCCACTCCTGAAAGTGTTACACATATTACAGCAATATTAGTATTCCCAACTCATCTACACAAAATATAATGTATACTATCAATCCATCCGTAGAAAAGACGATCTTGCCACTGTACTAATTAAATTTAAATTGAAACTCCATGTATAAATGTACGTAAACTTTACATTCACTATCAATCTACATATGGACCATCACAGAAAACAAAAACCTTCATTATTTTACAAGAGTTTCAATTCCGTAAAAACAAAGGTTGACGATTTGATTTTGCAATCCCAAAGATATCAGTACATCTGTAATAGCTTCGAAAAAATATTGACATAAAAACATGATTACTAAAATGTAAATACGAAAAGGCTGTGTTTTTTATTGATGGAATTGTGGTAGTTGGTAGTAGCATGACTGGGTATCAATTTGTGTATAGATGGCCGAATTAAATATTTGTACATTGATTTAACGGAAAAATCAAAGACTGCTTACATGAGCACTGCACGCTTTCAATAGCATCGTCTGCAATAGGCTCTTGAGCTGAGTCACAGTTTTATCGTCCCCAGTTTCAGTTCTTTCAACAACATTCTGTATTATTTCCATACGCACGTATAACATGTTCTAGAGACGACTCATATTGACGACAGGCACCTCACATACGGCACCACTCAACACTGTCTTCACCTCTTCATCTTGAGCATTATTTGCAAGGTAAACCGGTGGACTCGAAATTACAAGCAAATTGACAATTACGCACAAGGAAAATGCAAATTACGACGTCAAGACCAGTCTGCACTCAATTCTGCCTCATTTTCCCCCTTTTTTAAAATTATCCACTTGGTGAGCTTCTCAAATAGTCTCAACCGTTGCGTTGCTCTCTTAACGATTCATCACCAAGACGATAAAATGACCGAACAATCAAAAAGTAAATGGAGAATTTTTCTTAACTAGTGAGAGCAATTACTAATTGCTCCGCTCAAACATTGAGAGTTAATCAGGAATCACTCTGCGCGCACTCGTCGTCTTGCTTCCTGTCGCACGCGTCACCCTTCGTCGCCAGCCACCACGCGACACGAACAAATGCAACAAAAGCGGATTCCCGCCAAATTTGAACGCTCACATCCTTTGTACTTTCGTGCCCTCTGTACTCCCCTGTCACTCTTCCCTGTCACTCTTCCTTGGTCTAACAATCAAGTTGACAATAAATATCCAACTTTTCCTCCTACTAATGGCCTGGCGAAGGATTAAGCAAAAACTGTTTAAAAAAAGGGAGATCCAGTGTGTGTCCAAGTGGCGGGGCTGTGAGAGATGAAATGAATAGTTGGTCACTAGACACTGATTCGTGGTTCTTGTGTAGTGCTGATGAGATTGAGGGTGGACTGAATTGATGTGGGAAGGGAATGCGTTGGTTTGCAGGAGGAATTGAAGGTGTTCTGCCGTAGATGTGAGTGAAGGAGTGTTGGCCTTGTGGAAGGAAGTCCGGCTCTCTAGGTTGCTGGTGAGGAAGGAGTGAAAATGGAAATAGTGTCTTGGCTTTTACATCTTATGATTTGCACGTAGGACAAAAAACGTTGTGTATCGGAGGCGGAATGAGTTAAATAGAGAGATGAGATAGAAATGAGGTGAGGAGGGTACGCTAGGTGTGCGGAAAAGATTGGTTCCTTGGAGATGAGAGGGTATTAGTGGATGTATGAGTGGAAGTTGTTAGTTTTGGATGAATAGTATCTTCCGCTCTCTTCCCTCCGGATCACTCCCAACTGGTGGAGACGGACTCATTCTAGCTCGTGTGGCAAGAGCAGAAGAAAGGAGGGTGAGAAAGGGAGATGCGAAGAGGAAGAGCAGACATGATCTCCTCTCTCCCATCTCCATCCACTCCACTCACATTCTCAGTTCAAAGAAAAAATTGTTTACAACTTTGCTTATTCAGCCCTTTCAAATCCTTTTATACCTTTTAGCATCTTCTCATTGCCAAACTTAAAATCCATCTTCCCTTCCATCTACGAGGCCTCTCTCCTCAAATCAAACTGAGTGAGTGCGTGTGGATGTGGAGATGTGGGAGCACCCTGTCTCTCTGCGTCCACCTCATATTCCACACGCTCCTCTTTCTTTTTACTTTTTCCACCGCATTGAGAATATTAGAATATACGTGAAGGGATAGACTTTATTTCAGCCCACTCACTGTCTCCACTTATCAGTTTTGTTTTATGCACCAGAATGGACGTAAACAAAAGCAGGAGTGATAGTGATAATGAGTCTGATACCCTAATTATTTCTAGCCGCATTTCTACGCGAGAGTAGACGCGGATACAAATATCTGCTTTATTGAGATGGGATTTTGGCTCTGGGTATTTTTCTATGTTGGGGTACGCGGGTGAAGTGGACCATGTGAAGACAGCTTTGGAGCCGCTTTATAATTAGCGTGAAGATTACGCAGAAGTGGCGGCCCCTCTTCATCACTACTTTTGTAAATTAAGCTTGGAATTATTTTCAGAAGCATCAATCTGCAAATTCTGCTCCCAGAAGCCACGGCGTCCCAGTGCAGAAGCCAATGCCGATGCCAACCGAGTGTCAGTAATACAAGTGTATGTTGTGGGAAAGTGCAATTGGAGGATGCTGCACCCATTAGTTTCTATGTCACGTATTTTACGGAGGTTCGTCTGGGCTGCATGGACACATCTCAGTAGATGTCGCGGGTCAAGAAGCCTTCTCACTAAAGTCCAGTTTCCCCTTCAAAACATAGTTTAGCGTCCCTTTCTTTACATTTTGACCCACGTCCCAACGACCAACTTTTCATCTTGGTTTGTGCAAGGCGTAAATTCCACTTTTACACTTTTACTATTCTTCAAAAAGTGTAAATGTTACTATTACTGTCTTCGAAAGAGTTTAAATAGAATTTTAACTGTTTTAAGAAAGTTTAAGTTTTTAAGAAGGATGGGTATCTTAACGGTTAATTGTTGAGACGGAAGGGACGTGAAAGTGGGAACAAGGGGACCGGACTTGGCTGGACTTGTTCCAGAATGCTTCTTCACCCACGACATGCTTTCTTGAGTCTCTTAGTCCTCCCCGACAGCTTCCCCCCAATGCGAGTGTTCCTGAGCAAAGCTCCTGCTGCATGAATCGGGAGAATCTGGACGGATCTTTAATAGACAGAGAAGGACAGCGAGTGGAGATATCGATAGAGAAAAGCTCCAAGTGAATTTCTACCGTTCCATTCCCTCTGTTTATGTTTCAATGTGGAGCTGACTGACAGATCGAGACAGAGAGAGAGATACATAGTTGGGCTGAGAATTGTAGAGGCGGTGGTTTTGGGGGATGAAAATTCCATAGGGTTTTAATTAATTGCAAGAGACAGACAGAAACAAGAGGCAATGAAAACTGTTTGATCTTCTTTTACTGCTGGGGGGTATACATTTCTGTATTCATCCATCGTTCAAAGCGTCTCCGGATCCTCTCCGTATTTCACACACGTGCATTCCCAAAAAATATCAAATTTTACTAATTTTTTCATAAGCACACACACACACTCACAGACAACAAATAATACGTACAAAGGGACGGGCGCCCACACAGAAAACTAAAACTTTCCACACTATTTATTTTCGGATTTCTTCACAAATTACTTGCAAATTCTTTATTAAAGGTAATTAACTTTGAGCCTCTACGACGTTGGCTGGAGCAGCTGAGAAATGCTCCCTAACTTGTTATTGGATGTAGCAGCTACGTGTAGGAAGGGCGAACCTGGATGGGTGTAAGATTATAAATGATAAAACTGAGAGTGAGTGTAGGAAGGTGCATGATTAATAATTGTAGGCTAGTAGTTTAGAAAGAGTGCAAAAAAGATGACTGAGCTGGAGAGCGACGGGTGGTCTCTTGTCTGTAGGATAAGAAATGAGCCGTGAAGGAGTCGAGTCTGAAGCTATTGCATGTAAACTTTATTTTAGATTTGTGCATTTTGCATCCCACTCCACTACACGGCCAATATTATCTTCATCAGCTGAGTCTGCCACGGCAGTAGAGATGAGGAGTGGAGGAGGTTGCCAAAAGGAAAGGGCGCCGGTAAGTACGCCGTTGAAGAAACAAGAGGGCATAACTGAGATTCATTAGCACATTGCACATGATTTTTATGGGGATAAAGTGCGAGGATGGTGTGCCTAGACTCCAGTCCAACAAACATGCTCGGGCTTTCTCCATTACCCTTGGATTGAATAAATTTAAAAAATGGTGAAAAAGCAATAAATGAAATAGACTGTTCCTGTGGGATGAGATGGAGGAGCCTGAAGATGCGTCTATAAACGGGAGAGAGGGCTTATTGTCATCTGTGGGTGATGTGTTGTGTGGGGCGGTTGGGCGATAGTACTTGGGTGGGTCGGTTGGCGGGGAGGGGGGAAGGGAGAAGGGTTCGTGAGGGCCGTGAGGCTGGTGGATAGTTTTTTTGTCGGATGCGTTGTTGACACACCCCACCGCCGTGAAACTGTCCAATGTCGCTCGTCCGTCGCAGCAGCCGTCGTGGAGCGGAGAGCGAGGAAGCGAGGAGTCTAAGCGTCCGGATCACGTCGCATTCCAACTCCGAGACGAGCTTTTTTTCCTTCTGTCTCTGTGCTGGCTCCTGCCTTTTTGGGAACATCTTTCCCACCGTCACACAACCAGACAGTTGATCGTCCCAAGTCCTTCGTCCTTCTTTTTCACTTTTACCCGATCTTCGTCCTCCTCACTCTCGCTCTCTCGCTCTCTGCTCCAGCCAAACGAGGACCAGCGTCCACAAGCAAAGCTCTCTCCTGAGCATTCCCAGGATTAGAGATCAGAGCATCAGCTGAAGGGAGGGAAGGGAAAGAAGAGTATTATTGTCTTGTCTTCTGTGTCTTGGACTGGGAGAGACGAAGAAGAAGAAGAAGAAGAAGATCGACTGAGGCGAGAGCAGGGCAGAGACGGCAGAGACGGCCGAGCTTGGAAGATAAAATTGTCTTGAGGGGCCTCCGCCGCACCACGCGACTTGTGTCTCATGCCACACGTTTTCATTGTCCATTCGCAGCACTTTAAGGTAAGAACACTTTTTCTTAAACTCTAAGCTCCTCGCCTCCAACACAACCACCAGCCTCCGCCACACAGCGCCCATCCACCAGTCACACACTCACATCAGTCTCCGTGTCCCCGCTCAGTCCTCCTCTCCACTCTCACACTCGCACTTGTCACCCGAGCTCCTCAACACGGAGACACACATTCTAAGGTCCTCCGAACAGTAGCCAGTCCACCCCAGTACTCAACCACAGTCCAAGCTAATACCTCAAAACAATCCCACCTTTCCTTTTTTACTCATTTCACCCTCGGACACACGAGTACACGTACAGCCAGTCAGCGCAATGTTATCATTACAATTATAACAGCAGTGTCTGTGTTCTTTGAGTGTGTGACAAAATATTATTCCCAATAAATTCACGTCGGATCACCCCGCCTCTCCCGCTATCAAACTACAACTCTTTCCACAGCCACGGAATTTACAGATATTCCCCTCCAAAGTTTTACCACTACGCAGTTTCTATGATTATAGCGGTGTCAATTATTTTTCAGGATTTGTGACTAAATATTAATATTTTTACGTCTTCGTGAGTGTCAGTGTCACCTTCAGACCTTCAAGAGAAGACCGGCGAAATTCCGGATTGTTTTTCACGAGTTTGTTTACGGTGAATAATTATTATCTTTCAATTAATTCCTTTACTTACTAATTTTGTTATCCTTTTGTGGGTTCTTGAGAAATTACACGCGAACGGTCCTGAAATTATTGGGATTTGGTTGTCACAATCTTTTTCTACGCAGTACAATATTTCCCATGACTCCAAGACTGATTGATACATATATGTCGTCGACACGGGCTTCGCTTCTACTGCGCCCTCCTTTCTTCATTAAAGTTTTCGGCATTTCCATCGATAATGACCCATGAAATGGACCCTTTTTCAATAATTGTGATGAACAAATAAAAATTACGTGCAGACGTTTTTGTTGTAACGCCTTCGGTTACACAGACAGCAGGGGTTCGTAGGTTGAAATTTCTGAAACTAAGTATATATATGTATATACACGGTTTATGCTTGGCAGTAAAAATATACCAAAATTTTTAAAATATAAAATAGTGTGCGTAAATTAAGGGTGTTGTAGAAGAAAAGAACTGAATTCAAATTTAAAAATTATAAGAATCGGATAAACAAGATTCGTATATTTAATCTGGTGCACACCTTTCTCGCAAATGTTTGAAACATTACAACAAATTATAATTTGAATGGGCAATTGCTAATACACAAAAAAAAAAGAATTTGTCACAAAAACCAAATCTTGTGTAAGCGATAGCCTTAGGGAGTGCTCAAAGGGGACAGAAGCGGCAGCTTTAATCTTGGTCACAGTTTCCATTCTGCATTTACCCCAAACTTCACATTTGGCTACTTTGTCATTGTCTCCGGATTCTCCCGTAGATCTGCTATAAAATGTACCCCTGTTTCTAGTTTGTACGCCACCCTCTTTTTGAGCATTGAAAAGCAAGCGACCAACCCGTAAAATATTTTGTAGCAACCCTTGTAATACTTAATCCGATTAATTACCTACGTATTGCTCAAGGGGGGTCAAATTCACATGAGTTTTTGACCGGTGAACGAAAAAAACTTGGGAGTATTTTATAGTTTTAATACATTTCTTCTATTCAAAGTTGTTTGTTCTACCACATTCTTAAAACGCACTGTCTGAGTCTTAGGGGTTGCTCTGTGTTCCTCTGGATTTACAGATGTTTGAGTAGTAGAAATTAAGTATCCATTTACTGGTATTTACCAATGTATGGAAGCTAGGCGAGGATAATAATAAATTATGAAACGGCTATGATTCGCTTGAGTCGTTGGAGTGGTGGGTGAGATTTGTCAAAAGTTGGGTTTAAAAGTTTGTCGGGGTGCGGAGGACGGGGGTGGGTGGGGAAAAGGAAGGGAAAGATGAGAATTGAGAGATTTTCTATTTTGTGATCCATTTCCCCCGAAATGTTGTGTAATGGAAAGGGGAAGAAAAATCAAAAGGAGCTCTCATCAATCATACGAATAGATTAGTCCAGATTGATTGATTTTTCCAATAAATTAAACAAAAAAAATATTTCACCCAAGAAAATCTAATCACTTTTCACTTATTCCTTCTTACCCCCGGCCAGCATCCCTCTCCATTACGGTCCCAACGCCCGGACCCATCAAACCGAAAGAAATCTCCCAGTGGCAGCGGTCGTCATTGTGAGAGCGATACTTTGTAGGCTAAATGTACGTGGTGGGGGTGTGAGTGGAAATGTGTGTTCCTTCCACAAACACCGAATACCATGAGCAACATCCCTCCACAATCCTCCTCAGCCGCCGCATCCACGCTTACAGTCGAGATGGAGAAAATCATAATTTTTTTGTTCTGGCTAAAATCCAAATAGAGAAAGATTAATTGACAAGCACGGGCATTTGAGTATTTTGAGGATTTCTTCGTCTTTCCCTCTCTTTTGAGGAGAAGTGGGCCGTGGACATGGGGAGACTTTTTATATATTTTCCAGTAGATTTAACACCCTCACTTCAAGTGTTGTCTCTCACTCTCACAAGTCACTCACTGTGGTCAGAATCTGTCACTTTTTTCTTCACACTCTCCGCCATTTCCTTTCATTTACTTCCAGCTTTGCCTTTTCTGCTTTCTTGCTCCCGAAACAAAAAACAACAAGAGACCAACTTGTCACGTATCGAGTGTACTCGGTCCAACACACACCACACGTCCACTTATTTATCTGAGACTCTAATGACAGGCCAAAGCCTGAAAGTACAGGGAAATGTCTCAAGAATGGAGGGGTCAAAGGCCAAGGGAGACTGCTGTAGAAAGACGTGAAAAAGTGGACTCGTTCAAACTGAAATCAAAGGGTATTGTGTTGAAATGTAGAATCGTGTGTATGTGGAGGTTGGAGTGAAAGATCCTCA
>JAQFZC010004106.1:0-16908 GCA_034695205.1 Dicyrtoma fusca | reverse complement strand
CGTTTTGAAAAAGTGTTGTTTACTAGTTTTGACCGTTTTGAAATAGTCAGTTTATAGAATTGAAGACTTTTGTAAAGTATTTTTTCCATGTTTTGCCAGTTGCGAATAGGTTAAAGACATGATCAAAAGAAATTGTGGAATTAAAATAATTGGATATAGGAATATTGGAATTGGAAAAATTATTTTTTTTAGTTTTTATTTTTTTACCAGTGAATCAACATCGTAAATTTTAAGGAACGCAAAGACAGATAAGTCATTCTGCTGACAGTGGTTAGAAAATGGTCAACCTTTCAGCTCAGCGATTATTTGTGCATGAGTGTACATCAGCAAGGTGACAATAAAAATAATTTATGACTGAGGCTGAAATCATTACAGATGACCCTTCAGTCCTTAGAGTGAGAGTGAGTGTGTGTGTGTTATGTGACTTGTCGTGTCGAGCATGCACCTCCTTGCAATCTTGCATTGCATACCAGAGCTCACACCATTCACATCCTCGTCCGTACTTCACGTAGGCATAGTACGTACTATAGACCGACGATACATGAGCGATAAGATAAATAATCCCCGGCAACCAAAACAAGTTCTATCCTTGTTTTTGCACTCTGCCGTCTCCTTCCATGTAACATGTCTTTACTGCAAATCCGAAATTATTTCAATTATTATTATTATGACCTTAAATACTGCCACTTGCCATATACCAAACCGCGTCCTGCCAATATTCTTGGTTCCATCTGTATGTAGATCATGAGAGAGAGAGAGAGAGAGAGAAAGAGAGAATGCTATTATAGCAGTAGCGATTGAGTTATAACTCATTTAGTCATTTACGTGTGTTTGCCTGCTTTCCTATTGCGCACTGTCAGCAAAAGAATTTTAGGAAACACAAAATAATAATAAAAAAAAATAACTCACTCTCACCATTTACATTCTTCCCTTATACCTTTCATCCGTCTAGATCAATTTGTCAGAAGCTTGAAGGAATTACAGCTAAAAGGCTAAGCCTATCAGCATCCGTAAAGTGCATAGGTATGTGTAATACAGCTATATGTATGTATCCTGTAGCAATGTAAATGCATATCCTTCTCAACTAGGAACGATTTGAGCTTGACACATGTTCCACACACAAGCCTATAAATTGAAGTCAAGAAGGAATCAGGGAGAAATTCAATAGATTTCCCCCCCTTGGCACGCTCAAGCTCAACACTAAAATCAAAAAATCAGACTGATTCACCTGAATGGGTTTAAAGTAAGAAATCATGTTTCTTTCTTTCTGCTCTTGTTTTATGACAGGTTTCCTTGTATTTCAAGTGATAATCGATTCTATTAGTAAATTCAAGTAGAGAAAAAAAACGATTAAAACTCAGACAGCTTCATCCTACAAAAAACTACATACATAGCATAGGCACACATATGGGAAGATAAGCACACATGAAGGATGATGTCGGACTGTGGATGGGGTCGCCTCTTGCCTGGAATCTGGAGTGAAGGTGGGATGAGGTAGCAAGTCCAAATCAACTTTTCAGCATTTGCTCAACCTATGTACAATCATACGAACGCATACATACAGTTAAGCTACATCCCTTTTAAAGTTTGTAGGATGCGGAGCTCCCATTGTGGGTATGAATAGACCGTCACCGTTCCATAATACCACTTTGTTATTATCTCCACTAAACACCTACATGCCTCAGGAGAAAATCAATCCATTTAAGTGTGCATAGACTTCAATCACTACGAGTACCTACTCTTGTCCTGTATCCCTATATTTGAAATCCCAGGGGGAATACAGTATGTGGTAATTTTTTTTCTATTTTACTCTTTCTAGTGAGTAAGTAGTGTCAAACTGAGAAGAGAACCCATGTTACAGCCCTTGACAGTTGCGACAGGGAAGTCTCCAAAAGTTTGTAAATACCTACAAGAACGTACAGTCAATGTCTGTGTCGAATTTGGTGAAGAATGTTTGAGGGGTGAGAATCAAACTTCTCAAATTCTACAAACTCTCAAATACTTACTCATCCTCATCCAGCACACAACAGTAGAGAAGAAGAGCCTGGACTTGGACCGACAGACAGACCGACAGACCGACCCACCGATCGACGGACTTTGACTGTTGTAACGTTTTGTTTTTACCGAGTGCTGAATTCTTGTCAGAAATCATGTAAAAAAACAAGAGTGATACAGTTTGATGTTGGTGCTACCCACCTAATTAGCCGATGTCGCCGTACGGAAAGATCAACATAATCTGTATAGGTAGGTATGCGTGGAGAAGGCGACGGGATTCTACGCCTATAGCCAAGTCATTACCAACCAAAGATCTGTCTGTACGTATACTAGAGGTACAGGTTACTAGGAGGCAGGTAGAAAACGCCTTACAACTATAGGAACCTTGCACTAATAGTGCATCATAGGAGATTCGGCTGGATAGTGTGAACCTAGATCCTAGATGTGTGTATAAAGCTCAATTGAGAAAGTATGAAAGAAATTCGAGTGAAAAAAACAAACAATACAAACAAAAGTTTATGTATTATTGGTGCGGAGTTATCAGTCCATCTCTCACCATAGGTATGTATCTCTGATCTGTGTATGTGTGTACGCACTCACCCAGGGAAGAGTAACACCGTGAGTTGAGGTGAGTTAGAAGGTGTAATTATAAATGATGGGTTTCGTTATTTACCTTTGCCTTTTTTGAGGAAAGTAATCATTCACAGGACCCTCTCACCTCTTCACTTCCATTACCATTTTCCGTGTGACGAGCTTTAATTCCCACATGTACACCACCTATACATATGTATAACAGTAGAAGGTAGACCAAGCAGAGCAGAGAGCTTATGGGTTATGAATGAAGGAATGACTGACTTAAAATGCATTTCCCTTAGACACAGTCAAGATAATAATTAGACACTTCTATTTGGGGTCACAACTCAGACTTCCCGAGAATCCTCTAATGGATTTTACCATGGCATACACAATGTATAGGTACGGGTATACTTAAGTACCTACTTACCTACCTATCTAGGTACTTACCTACCTGTGTATGTAAGTGCCCCGGTTGTGACTCTCAGGGCGACAGACAATATTATCTGTCGCCCAAAAAGAATTATTGAGCTGTCTACTTAGCAACTTATGTGCAATGTAATTACAAGGATTTATTTACTGGAACCAATAAAAACCCATTTTTCAACACAAGTGTAGCAGAGCTATTTAAGTCCGAGGTAAATGCGGAGTACAGTAAAAGCCATGCTGACCAACTAATTCTGCTTAAATTCAAGGAATTTGGATCGGAATAGAAATATCAGTGTGCATTGTGCTAGCTAGTAGGGAAGGAATTCTCCTCTTCTGCCTGTAGCACCAACAATCCGATATATACCTACATACTTTTGTGAAGGAGCATATATTGCATCGGTTATAGTATAAATCGTGTGTATATATTGAACCATCGGAAGTCTTCTAGAGGAGAGCTCGCAACCTGAGGCAAAGAAAAACATTAACGAAATTAATTATGAATTGTGCTGTTCGCAGGTTAATTTGGTGATGGCCTAATTGAAGGCACATTCGGCGTGACAATCAGCAGCCTCCCCATTTTCAAAGTAGTCATTAGCAAGTTAATAGACCCAGCTTTCATGCTCAAAATTAAGTAACTAAATACTTAAATAGTAAATCCAGTTATTGAACTAATAACAAATTTCAATTGTTTTTGTAGCTTTCAAAACAACAATAACAACTATGCATACTAAAGCCAAAGCCATCAGGCGAGATACTAATATAGGTACATTCGTTAAAACGTTTGAATCCTGCGCACATTCCCCCGCCCCCTTTAAAATCCTCCATTAAAATCCATCTTACAAGTAATTACAAACACAATGCGAAAATTGAACTAAACTGAAATAATTAAAATCTATCTACTGATATTTAAATGATGTAAAAACCTATTCAAAACACACAGATTATTGGTTCAGTTTAGAGGCAATGCCTAAAGTAAGAGCTTACCGAAATACACATAAATTTTTGCATGGCGCATTCAACGTGTATATAGGAATAGGAATCATTAATCATTATATAATTTTATTTTCAATTCGCCAAAGAACTTGTGCATAATTGTAAGGGTGGGGTGGGGAGGAGTGGTTTTGGTTCTCCATCTATTCTACAGTTTGCAAAATCCAAATTATACATAGCATTGCGCTGCATTGGTGCAAAAAAAATGAGGCAACCAGATTTTATTTAACACGCAGAAGAAACAGGAAAGCTGATAGGGTTGAGAATTGTACATAAAAATACACATCCTAACGTAACTTCCCACATTGACAAAAACAAGTATCTTCTATACTTTGGCCGGTATCAATAGGTTACTCCCTCGGACGTCATAGACTCCAACCAAATCAATTTACAATAAATCAATTATCACAGTCGCATTTATGTATCACACTTCAAATATAATTTCTTTTAGGCTCCCGTCAGTTCATTGTTGTAGAAAGAGAAAAAAAGGAGAATAAAGAAATGCCTTTTCATATTTTTTTTATTAGCATCTATATACCTCTCCGCTCCTTGCACCGTACATAGAACGCAAAAGAGCTTAATTACCTATAAATCCATTAATTAGTGTAAAATACCATAAATATTTTAAATGCTAAATTTTATACTCATTAATTTTTGACTACTCAAGCTTTACATTTGAATTTAGCTCAATACAATACATATATGTATATGGGATCCTTTGGAATCCCATTCGATTCCGATGCGCGATGTACTATAGTTTATTTTGTTATTTTTTTCTGACACAGATATAGTACCTATATAGATATTGACTATAGTTTGCCTGGATTTCAATTTATAATAATTATTGTAGTGCTCCCAAACAAGTTTTACGTAATTTACTACGGGATTAGTTTTGCAGTTGTTGTTATCTACTGTTTATAGTTTATTGGGCGAGGAGGCCACCAAAAAAAACACACAGTTATCTGCTGGGGGGCGGAGTTACAATTATAATAGAGGGGAAAAAAGTGCACGCAAAAAAAAACCTCTGGACATGTACTTACTTAATTACGTAAATCATTTCATTTTCATTAGCTTAATCAGCCACCGCGCATGGCTAAAATTAGAGCATTACTAAACGGATTTTAGCATTTAAATACATGGCTACAAATTCAATGCCATTGTTGCTTCTTGAGCTGTGGCAGGATCCTACACACACATTGGTAGATACACATACAGTTGATAAATACATCCATGCACAGGACAGGAGAGTAATAAAATTAAAAGTAATTCCGTACAATCACTTCAACCAATGAAAACATGCACTTCTGATTGTAATGGAAATGTGTAGATAAATAATAGTAGAACGAGTCCCCTCTCTGTACTAATTACAGAAAAGTCAATCATTTACAGCTTTCCTACGTCGTAAATTGTAAATAACCATGGAAAATTGATTTATAATGAAGCATTGTAATTTGCACATGAAATTCAAATGGATCGCTACATATTTAATGAGGAATTCCTCAAACAGTTTTCAACTTTGGAAAAGGTATACAATAGTATATTATATAGCTATAAATAAAAAGCCCAGAAATCGTACCACTTTTTGCTACACTACAATAGTACTACTACCGCATCTCTCCATCCCACTTTCCGCACACTTGAAGAAGATCGTTAGCTATGCTATTGCATGTAGGTAGTTGTGTATATTCAAACGTTTTATCACAACAATAATGTACAATAATTCTAGCAATCCCAATCAACTATATGCGGAGCGGCATACTGTGTCATTTCGGCAAATGTTATTACAGCACCAGTGAAATAAAACTATTTCTTCTCTTTCTACCGATCATTACTCTTTGTACATAATTTCTGCACTAATTTCTCCACGGAATTGTGGGCCGGTCACAAAATCCTAGAAAGATGAAAATTCCTGGATAAATCCGAATGATTTTTACCGCAATTTGTTAAAGTCATTCATTTATTGGTTGATTGGTTTTGATTTTGATTAAATTATTGTATTATATACATAGTGTCCTACATGAATGCCAGACATTTGATCTTAGGACTTTTGAGCCCCGGACATTTGGCCACCAAACACTACAAGTAGAGGGAACTTCCCGTTACCTGGACTATGTATTTCTTGCTCTTTCAGTTGTAGTTCTTTGAAATACTAATAAAATTATTGGTTTCGCTTGCTTGTCCAAGCGATCTTGGCCGTAGGAACTTCCATCCAGATATTCAATTATATGAGCAAGGTTTTATCGGTGTAAATTCCAAACATTTGGCTTAAGTACATTCATTTTTTGGTAACAGTAATACAAATGCATACCTTGAGTCTACTAGTATTCTTAAAAGCTTAAACGTGGACAAAGTTCATCCATTTTCCCGTATGGTATTAGTACCTAGGTATGTATTATAAAATGGACAGACTTTTACTTTTTATTAACAAAAAATGGACTTGAACGCATCTGTATGAGCGAAATATGGGTATTATATAGGCACTGCTGAAAACCCTGGATATATATCTCTATAATATGTGTAAGCTACAAAGTAAACTGCAGTCCGGGTGTTACTACCCTAAATTAGCGGGTAAAAAGGTAGAAATTGGGGAAAATTTCAAAAGTTCCAAAAATACTAATCATTTTAAACAAATACCTAACACGAAACTCTCAAATATATACTAATAGAAGGCTGACCACTTAAATACCTAGGAATAAAAACACTTGTGATTGAATGATCGGATGCTGATTGTACTTGTACGCTATTTCCGTGTAGTTTTGCAATAGTGTAGTTATAGAATCGAAAAGTATAATGAAGGATGGACAGCAAAACAGAAAAGGCTTTGACGCAAAAGTCCCTGTGCATTGGGGGTCAAATGTCCGGATACCGTGGTATCTCTCCAGTGTAGTGTGTTGTGCAACTCCCAGTCAATCGTTAAATAGTCAAAAACAAAAGTAAAACAAATAAATCGGGAGCGTATGTAGGTCGGTAGGAAGGTGAGCCTATAGGCATATCCGCACCCACATGAAATCATCAGTCGGAAGGAATACTAGCATGAAAGGAGCATACCACACGGAATATTTGTAGAGATGCCCCACCACCAAACATCTACAGAGCAAGAGTCAGTAGTGATTTGTCTAACGTTCCACAATTAATTTATCAGGCTGATAACAAAATGTTTTAGCGCAATTTAATCCAGAAATTATGATAGCGCATACTCATTTCCTAATCATTATCTGCAATAAACCTTGAGTAGAGACGGAGAGGGAGAGAGGTGACGGCGAGGAATACATATGAAAGCAGGGCCTACTAGTATAGTAGCCGTGATACGGTGATTCAATGTGAGGGCAAGAGCGTAAAATCTGTGAAAGATTGGAGACACAGGACAGGATGAGGAGTGAGAGGCGAGAGTGATAGTGTGGGCCGATTAGTACGCGGCCGGAGGACTAGAGAGCAGAAGGAGTGTATCGAGTGGAAGAGCGTCTTGTTGGTCCGTGGGATGTGAGTTGGTGAGTCGCTGGGATGCGGAGATGCTGGGCGAAAGGACTGATGAGGAGAGAGAGTAACGGGAAGAACGCAAAGGGATTGGCTTGTGCCCGAGTGGCAACCGGCACTTGAGCCAGTGATGGTGCGGCACTTTGAATCGCGGGTGGTTCTCCCAACATCTCGGCCTCGGCGCGCACACACAACCTCCACTGCACTCCTAGCACTACACACACAGTCCCACCGTCACATTGCTAGGAAGCAGGAATCGCAGGATCGAGAGAGAGAGAGAGAGATGCTCACTGGGAAGACGGACGAGAGAGAGAAGATCAGCCGCACTCAAGATTCCTCATCTCCTTTCAGCCCCTTTATTATCCATGAGCGAGAGCTGCTATGCTGAGTGCCAATGCTTACAGCCCAGTCTCATCTCTCTCGTCCTTACTCCCTTCAGCTCCAATGAAGGAAATGAAAAATACATATCCAGCGGAGCAGATGCTCCAAGAAGACCAGACTCACTCCTCTCCTAGGTAGCCAGGCATACTACGTGGAGGGAAGGGAGCTGAAGCTGTCCGTCCAAAGATGAGGATTCCAATATTCGAAGGTCTGTATAGGAAGGAGTGTGGAGATGCTGATGCCAGTGCAGAGGAGGGAAGGATGTGGTGCGCTCGTACGCAGGTACTTGTGCATACAATGATAATATTTGGAATAAGTGGAATAAGCCACCTACACAAGGCATGCACATACTCCTCGTATAGGAGAGAGAGAGCGAGGAGTTCTTCTGAGACTGTGTTGAGGAGAGATGTGAAGGAAAAGATGCCAGCGAGGCGGGATGCCGAAAAAGCCCCTTTGCTTTTGACTCGTAATGCCCCCGAAAGATATTTTCAACCCCTGGAAGCCGGCCGACCCTTTGCTTTTATCAGCCCTCCTCTTTTCTTCGACTTGGACAAAACCCCTAGACTTGTCACAGAGAGGCGAGAGAGAGAAGGAGAGTGCGTCTTCCTCTCGTGCATACATACTCGCTCTGTGTTCTATTGTGGATGGATGGATGGATGTATACACAAGGAGAGCCATGGACTTATCTCAACTATTTTATAACCAAGGGTTTCAAGCTCACTCTCAGATGACTCAAGCAATGTGTTCGCTCGTGGATGTTCAGTTCTTGGAGTTTCTTATGGATGGTGGAGGCCTGTCTATGTGTATATAGCATCTCCGTCCATACACTTGCACACAGCCCGCTCATATCCCATCATATGGTATGGTACGGCTCGCTCTTGGAGTTTGGATGGATGGATGGAGGGAAGGGATATTTATGTAATGCAGGGTCTATGAGGATAAACTGAGATGAAGTTCCATGTACTGTCGTTGGCTTGTAAAGGTTTCTTCTTCTTTCTTGAAGAAATCAACTTCTCACACCAAATGCCAAATAGGCACATCTCCCCGTCTCCATCCCTCTCTCTCTCTCTCTCTACTTTATCCAGCCAAGGAAGGCCTCTCTTCTGCTCACTATAGGGACGCTGGGTACACTGTGAGTGAGTGCACATTGCCCACATGAGACTCAGGTTGCTCCCAATGAAATGAGTGGTGTGCAGTGGAGTTTTAGGCTGTTGGCTCGGGATGTTGTGGACTGGACTGGAATATGATTAGAAGGAGAACCCCCGAGGCCAAGGGAAACTGTGAAACTCACATGTTCCAAGTCTTCTCTCTCTCTCTCCTTCTCTTCGTCGTCTTTTCCTCTCTCTGGCAGTTCAGTTCTGGTTCTGGTCTCTTTTTGTACAGTGTGGGATAGACGACGGCATGTTTACTGTGTGTATAGGCTCTACTACTTCTACTACTCTGTCGGTCGGTCGGTCGGTTGGTCGGTCGGTTCGTGTAAGTTAAAAACACATGATAGAGCGAGAGTGAGTGAGTGAGTGAGTGAGTGAGTGTGTGTGTGTGTCTGTGTAGTCAAATGCATACATAGTTAACGATCGCATTCCAGCCCTCACTGCCTCCTTTGAGTTTTTCGAGCTGGGATTTTATTTTGACCACCTCGTTAGTATTAGTGAAGTAGTGGGGCTGTGTGGATACGTTCGACAACACGTTCCGCCGTCCTTTCTGTTGTTTTACTGTCTGTCTGTGTCTCTCTCTCTCTCACTCGCATCTCATCGTGTTTGTCTTTCTCAGTTTCATGTGTCGGAAACACATGGAGTCTCCCGACCAATGACACGAAATAAAAGAGATTCTACTCCTTGACACCGTCATGGACTTCCATTGCTAACAGAGTCTAAACAACAATCAAAGGGCTCTACAACAAAAAAAGTGTGCAACTAACTAACTCATCATCTTGGTTGGACCTTCCTTGTCAAGAGTTGCCCGGGTAGTAGTGTGCGAATCCTCGGATTTTGATAGATATTATATCCACCCTCCGCTGTCAATTGTGGGAAGTGACAAAACCATCCCTTGGAACAACAACCCCTTCTTTTTTGGGTCCATGAACAAAAACGTTTGTAAAGGACTCCCATTTATTTTCTTGGTTTTGTTTTTGTTTTACACAAATTTTGTTTACTAGCAAAAGGAGAAGAAGAAACAAAAAAAAAAGTTTACTCGTTCATAGGGAATTTCTACTTTATACTTTTACTATATATACAAGTACCGTCCCCAAAACAATGCGGTGGGATCGGGACCGGTGTACAATATGATAATTTGGGACCAGTGACTCTAAAGGCCCAAATTTTTTAATTTGTCAGTATTTATCCAGTTACGGAGCAAAACAGGAGCAACAGCAACAACAACAACAACAACAACAACAACAAAAAATATTAATAATATACGATCAAAAAACAAATTCTGTTGATGAGTAAGTACGTTCAAGTGTACATATTGAATAATATTTTTTTAATTAAATAATAGTGTTGTGAGCACATTATTTGTCTTGTCCGTCGTTGTTATCTGGAGTAATAGATTGAACTTTGATCGCCTATAATGCCTAACAACAGATAGGCCAATGAATATTATTCACTGTATATGTCCGTATACCGCTCCTCATATTCAAATTTCTAGTAGAGCGTATCTTGGGTTGGTATGAAGAGAATGAGAATGATTAGTCGGCTACAGGGACTGTTGTTTGACCATTGATTCGTGTGCCGATAAGGCAAATAATGTATTTCTAATAATAACAGAATAGCCAGTCATGTGTCGGACGGGGAGAAGTGAGCAGAGTTATTACTGCTAAGGTTTTTGTTTTTTTTCTCTATCTCTATCTCTCTTTCTCTCTATCTCTCATTCGGGGAGGCTCAAGATTCTCTGGATTTTGACGCATTTTTTTTTGAAAGTGTGCTTGTTATCATGGTGTTTCTCTCTATCCAACAATCCCTAGTTTGCAAGGTAGAGGAAGAGGAGACTTACAAATAATAAGCTTGAGACTTTGAAGCCGGAGTACAGACACACACACCCCTACATAATGCAACTAAAGATTTTAAGAGTAGTTTACTATCTATAGTAGTAACTAGTTACTGCAACGGAAATTGATTGGATTCTGAGTCTAGTACCAAAAACTGTGGTTTTCCTACGCTTCAAGTAATATTGAGACTTGAATGAATCTGCCCTGCGTCTGGTAAGTCAAAGCTCGAAAGTTTTGAAGCTCTTTTGAAGCTCTTATAGCCTGTTCATGGTGTATGTGTGTATATATACATATGTAAAAGAGACGTTGATTGGAATTTGATTTTGTACACAAGTTAGTATTAATCTAAATGTAGGGCTGTAATCGTTCGTGGAGAACTTTTTCTTTGCTAGTGAGAAGAAAACTTCGTGTGCATTAATAATTTCAAGAGATATCTGTGAACTTTGACACTGTTAATATTATTATTAGACATGATGAAATGAGTACGAGACAGTTGAACTTCATGAACGTGAATAATACCAAAATTAGTTCACATAATTGAACGGAATTTTATAATGTAAAAAGACTCACTATTTTGTGTTTGAATTTCTATTTCCAATGAAACTTAGACCTGTTTTTTCTGTCTACTGCACTGGGAGAGAGACACACAGACACATGGCTCTCTAGTCATTATTATTGTACTTGTACAGAGGATGGGGAAGGTTTTGTGAAGAGGCCCATGTGATGAGCTCAGCGAGCCTTTCATTTCAGTTCGTTTTAACTTTTGAAACCCTGTGGCAGTAATGTAAAAACCTTTAGGGTATCACAGAGGGACACTTTGTAAATAATACGCTCACATGTCTTGAGTCGTCCACAGGACTTGGACAAAAGTTGTTCCTGTACTGAAAGATTGAAACTGACAAGTTCTTATTTTTTCCCTCTTTACAGTTGTAGATTGTGAAGAAACTAAAAGTAGACAAGTTTTGTTTTAATCATTTTACGAGTAGTTTTAACTAAATACCTTCAAATTTTGACGTTATAGTCAATCTGGTATATACTGAAATTAAATTATCGACAAAATCTTGATAATCTTTACTCGCTTAGGTACGTTTATTTAAGTCTAAGTTCAACAGAGTGAATTTTAAATTGTGGCTATGCTACTACTGCTAAGAACCTCCAACAACTTTTGAAGCTCTTCTTGCCTTGACTCATATATATAAAAAAATTTTAAGAGTAAACATATTCTCAAAAGAAATTATTAAATTCAGATAGACGGCGTGTCGTAAAGGGTTTGGTTATGTTGTAGCAGATTGTTTTTACTGGGTATATGCTTAAGCTGTAGTTTTTCTGTGGTTTCTTGGATAAACTGGCGAGTATGATAAGGATAGGTACGACGTTCCTTGGGCAGGTAGATTAAAACTGTGTCTTGACGTTGACTGTGTTGGTCTCGTTCGTATTTTGATTTGAGGCGTACGTAGTCTTACTAGGCACGTCAGAATGATAGGTACAAATTGATGGTGTTATTGTCCATGAGTGTTTGGGTTTTTCAATTTTTGTCTGTTATATTAATGTGTACAGGGGAAAAAAAGGAATTCAAATTGAAATCTGTGAGGAAGAAGACGCAAGACAGCAAGATAAACGTGCATAAGAAATTATTGTTCTTTAAGTGTGTGTAATATTATACTCTATATATATATATGTACCATCGTTCCGTCAAGAAATTCGTTGGAGCACAACATCAGTATAGTAGTTTAGTACTGCACAGTATAAATTCTTTGGAAAAAAGAGAGAATTCAAAAAATTAAAAATCCAGAGTGTTACTCAATACTGAATTCACCAAGTACAAAGGTTCCGTACTAAACCTCTATGCTCCATCATTTATCGACCATCACCATTGCAATATGTACGTAAAGTATTTACAACAGCAGTTTAGAATTTGAAAGTGTCATTTCAACAACAACAAAAAAGTGTGCACGGATAAAGGAATTTAAAAAGAAACTCCGTTTTACAAACTGTGACAGACTATCAGTGTAACAACTGGTATCCGAAGGTAAAATTTTCATTGTGAATTAAAGCCTTCTTCTACTTAGGTGGAAGAAGGGATTTCAACACGATTTCTGCTTCAGATAAATACGTGAGGGCGAGGCGTGAAGGCATTGTGATTCCGAAAATCAGCAAGAAAATGCCTCACGTGAGTGCCGGGAGTAGTGGCAGTACGGGCTCTTCAACAGACCGAATTCGGTCTGATGACCCGAATGACTGCGATGAGGTGAAAGTGTTTAAGTGTGCTGAAGATGAGGGCGAATGCGACAAATTATCGGATGATGTAATCGACGACGACAAACGAGACCTCATCAGAGACACCGAGTGTGATCAGGTATGAATTTTACTTTACTTTGTAGTAGTAGTGCTAGGGCTACGCTAATGTTTTAATTTAATCAAGTTACTCAATTTATGTACGATTTAGTATTGCACGCTCTCCTGCACACGGGCTTCAGTCTCTCATTCAACTTCAGTCTCAGAGATAATCTCTGTGGTCGTGGTTGTAAATAAACATTCGAACACAATGCTGGAAAGTACGGCCAATCTAGTGCTCACAAGTTTTAGAACTCGTATTGTAAAAAATCTTTTTGCTGGTGTGGAATTTTGTTATCGGAAAGTATAATCAAAGCGCAGGTTAAATATTACCAGGTGTCACCCAGTTTATAGAAATGATTTTGTAGCTAGTACTCCAGCCAGTAGTGTGTCCATAGTATAATATGTAATATACTATACAGATGTTTATAAAAAGGGAATGTATAAGGTTAACACTTTGTGCATAGTTGACGTTTATCTTTTTCTGTACGCAAGCTCAGGGTTCAATATGCTACATGTTATTATTCGATGGTGTGACGATTTCTATTCTCATATTCTCTGTTCCCTTCTTGTATGTTATTTGTGAATCAGTGCACTGGCAGTGGATGAATATTTGTGTAATTATACATATTTATAATGATACGTATATCTGCTAACGGCTAATAATTTGTTTGCTAAATCAGCTTGTGTACATACATTATCATTGTTTGGCGTAGTCATTGAAAGGCGAGTTGAAGTCAATTCAACTATGTATACATACGACCAAAGCCATAACCGCAAACTTTATGTGAAACATGGAGTCAGTGAAATCAGAATGATGGAGAAAAAAAAATTCTGGATTGTTGCACAATTGTTTTACAGCAATTAGTACATATGTGCACTTGATAGCTAAAAAATTATGTTCAATCGTAAATATTAAATGCTTGAATGACTTCTGTCTTCTGGCTGGCGGTATCCTTTTCAGAGAGCTTCAGAATTGTGTGAAACCCTGGCTGCTCACTCTGCCATCGACCGCAAGAATTTTACCGCATTGCAAACAGTCAAGTCTCGTAGACTCACAAATGTTCTATGATTATATCTGTTTATTATAAAATTAAATCATCCAGGATTCTTTCCCACGACGCAGTTTTCCCTTAAAAATATTACTCAAAAATGACAAACATCAACACATCACAGGTCACAGACTGTCTTTCTTGACAGAACATGGTCGAGCAGTCCTTCAATACACAGATTTTGACGAGTATTGAAAATACCTAAGTGCATTGAAGGGAAAAGAAATGATTTAAATATGAAAATGTCATTATTCACAATAGCTTAGTGCGAACCGGGTATTTTTCAAGCCATAATAAAGCTGAAAGAATAAAATATTTTTTTAGGCGCGCTCACATTTTCACACTCATTGCTACAACCAGTTTTTTCTGTAAGTGTTCAACTGCCTTGTTTAAAACTGTTAGAAGTTTATCAAATTTTGGCGCATTATTTTAAGCTCTTGTTATATTTCCTTATCCTACAGTCTACTGAAAAACACTATTGATTTATTGCCATTGTCTTACTGTACTCACAACTCTGGGAAAGACAAAAGTATGCAGTCATCATCGGACAGAAGAAATGACGAGCAGTTTACATGGGTAGACTAAATTTTTGAAATTAGCCTTGACTCAGTACCCCTAGTGTAGGACCAGGACGAGACGAATATCCCGTGGAAGGACACGAAGGGTTCCATTTATTTTACATTTATGTATTTCAACTGAAGTGACAGAGAGAGAGACGTCTGAGGAGAGGAGAGGAACACAAAAAAATTCTTAGAGAGCACAGGTACCCAGAACGACGGGGGTGGCCTCGTCCGAAAACCTAGCCTAACATTCAGCTATCCCAAAAAACCAAACCATTTCTAGATGTGAGCGTTGCATCATCGTAGATTTTTGAGAAACTTTTGACTGCAGTCACTGTGCTCATGTTCTGTTGCTGTACAAGTGCATAACCGCTGGAAGTTGGACTCACAGTCCAAGGGAACCGAGTCAGACCAACTACGAACCTCAAGTATTTAAACTATCGAAAGGAACGGTACCTATGTATGACAAAAGTCTCCACCATTTTGAAAAGAAGTGGTACATGTGATTGTTATTAGTCCCATCACCATCTGAAAATGTGAACATGCATTTCTAGAGCATTATAGAAGCCTCAAACTACGAACCAGTAGCAAAGTAATTAAGATTTGATTAAAATTCTGTACTGAAAATAAACCTTAATAGGTCGAGATTTAATTAATAATACACTGATATCGACTCCATTAAAAATAGCAGTTCACAAGACAAGGCGGATGCTTCTATACACTGTTTTCATATTACGTGTTATGCTTTAGACGAATATTCGTGGCCTCCGCAGCAAATGAACAGTTGGCTGTCTTGCATGTGTTAGACACAACAACAACCAGCTAAAGTACACACAAGGTAGGAATGATTATGATAATAAGATCAACTTGTTAAGAAAGATAAGTAGAAACAAATCCTAATCCTAAAGAACAAGCATCGGATCAAAAATGGATAACAAATTAGGTGTACGTGCACTCATTATCCCGCTATACCCAATTTTTTCTCTAAATAACTAACTTTTTTTTTAATGTTACATTTTATATGCTACATATAGTGCTACAGAAAGGTAGTCAATTTTTTAAAATAATTATTGTTAGGCAGTCATGAAAACATGCTCATTACACCAAGTTATTTTGTAGGAGATTTTCGTTGTTGTTTTTTCGAGTTTTTTGTTTGGGTGTTACAACACAAAATGTTAGGGAGCGCATAGAGAAAAGGTATAATGAGGACCCCTAATGTGTTTAAAATAGCATTGAATTGTTGTTTTTTTTAAACATTCGTAAGGGAAACTGTTGAAGCCCCCAAAAAATTAAATATGGAGAGTCTGCACAAAAAGTCCTCAATCATTAAATCTCTGAAGCAAAGGCGGGGAAGTAAATGATAATCAGACCGATTAGTTCCGCTCGTGAATTCAGTCGAGGATGTTGTAAAATAAAAATGAAGTAATAATATTACTAAATGAACGCATCAGTATGTTTTCCATTACTCTCCATATAAAGTAAATTATAAACCAGACGCAAAGATATAAATAATCAGATTCCTTGTATATCAGAGCTCCTCTCCTGTTTGTTGATTCTAATTCAACGACGAAATGCATTTTTTCTCGTTAAACATCGTGTCCAGTAAGGCGTACACAACATTACTTTCCATTAGTCAACTCTTTCAGTTCACCGTGTATTATGCATGCTTACGAAGGTATAATTTTCTAGAATCCAAATCCAGAGTAGATTTAACTAAACTGAACGTGTGCTGGTGCAAGCATCAACAGCAACTAAACTGGAGAGCTTATTTGCTTCTGTTGAAGAAGATCCTGGAAGTGTTATGTGTATGTACATTGTAAATCTAAGGTTTTGATTTTAAATTTTTTAAGCAGGGAAGGAAGAGCCCAGCATTCCCGAGCAGCGGACATTCGAGCAGTTATCCCTCGTCTAAAAATGGACAGTGCTTACGTCCGGACCCGACGTCGATTTTCAGTAAGTTGCCAGCCATACTTATTATAAACGAAAAGCTCCATAAAGTGTGCTAGTCTAGTGCTTAACCATAGTAATTGCTAGTAGATTTGATGCTTTTAGTGTACCTACACTGAAAAAACTGGAACATCTGTATCATAATCTGACTTTCGTCTACCCTTCATATCTAAAAACTTTTCCTTCT
>JAQFZC010004105.1:0-16915 GCA_034695205.1 Dicyrtoma fusca | reverse complement strand
AAAGGAAATTGCAATCCACAAGACCCGAATTTGAAGTAATTACTATTAAAATGTGTGGATGGAAAGAATTGAAATTGCAACCAAGCTATTTATTTTTTCAACTAAGGGAAAACGAGCACTCGCGTGGCCTCTTGTTCCACTCCCCTCAAATGTTTTTGAAAATTCTGCCCTCACCCTCCCCTCATTTGGTTTTTTGAACTTTTGCCCTCACCCTCCACTCCCCTCAAACTGAAATAAAATTTGTGCCCTCACCCTCCCCTCAATGAGTGGATGGGACTTGAGGGGACTTTTTGTGTTGAGGGGACCCTCCACTCATTGAGGGCGCCCACCTATGCATTTTTCGCAGTGCTGTGCTGCCCTGTAGTCTAATCAAAACGTCGTCACTAGACTAGGAACCTTGGCCTCTAAATTTTCACCTGCACTGTACTCTAGCTCTATACTCTCCGATAGGCTTAAAATTCCGTTTTTGAAACAAGTGAATTTGTTTTGAATATAATGAAAGCTAATGGTTTTTTTTAGCAAAATGAGTTAAGTCCAATACTAATTGGTAAATATTTTTAAAACATCGCACAACATGAGTAGATTTCAATAATTTCGACCCAATATGCTACCAATACATACGTACTAGCAATGTGGGCAACTTCATTTTGAGAAAAGTTGACTTTGTAACTAATATTTGGTAAATCGTTGTTTTGTGTAAGTTTTTGCTAATGGACTGAGGTAGCTCGTTTTGCCCAAACACTCTTCACATGAAGAACAACTCTACTTAAAACTGTATGGAACAGATGAACAGTGCCTTCACCATCTCCGATCATCATGAGAGTACTGGTGGAAGAACGCATTTTTAGGAGACATGCAACTTCTGTACTGCTAGATTCGCTGCTGATGTTAAAATTTTACATATTTTATTTATGTTGTATTTTAATTTCTATTCGAACCAAAGATATTTTTAAAGACCAACATCACTCATTAAACCAACGGTCCGTTGAACGACCACCAACACCTCCAAAGAGCAAAAGTAAATAATGTTTACAATTAAAACTGTTTGTGTTACGTTGGAATTAACTGCATAGTGCTTTATTTCAGCTTACCGATCTTATTGCGGCCTACCTGTGAGGCAGAGGAGGGAAGAAATCTTAGTTGAGAACACCCGAGAATACAAAAATCAAGTAGGTGGAGGAGGGTTTTTTAGTAGAGAGCACATTAGAACAAAGTTAAAACTAGGTAGAGGAGAAAATTTAAGTAGAGAACACACGAGATGTCTACCCTATTATTCACTTTTATACAGGGTGGCAATAAACATTGTCTCCTCCCCTCCTCAGCCCAAACCAGATAACAGTCGCGCAACCACGTTAAAACGGATTTGATAGATCATTTTATTGCGCATCTCGCCCAGAAATTACATAGTTTTATAAACTATGTAACTAATAACTTTTAAAAAGTGTTTAAAAATAAAAAAGTGATGAACAAAAAACTGAGTCAAATGTACTATTTGCAACACTTACGGTGTCTTAGTTTTTTTTTCATAACTTTTTTTATTTTTGAATCGATTTTAAAACTGATTACCGTGGTTGATCCGCAATACAATACTGTAAGTAATGCACTTGTCAGAAATAAGAACGAATAACTCCCCAGTCTGAAATAACTTCCGTCTTTGAATTGTTTTTGTAAATAACCTTCCTCCTCACGGCAATTGTAAAAAGAACTCGATATCAATCTGTCGAGGAAAATACAGTAAAAAGTATAAAAGATACAATTAAACCCTTTCTGATATACTGAACACTATGAACAGTATATCAGCAATTCGAACAATTAATTTTAATTGGAGTAAGGAAGATGAGAGCACACTCTACCAATTCACTACATCATGATCGCATCATTTAGGCAAAAAGTAAAGCCATTTTTGATAGGTACTATCGCTTTATAATCGCATCATAAATTCATAATATAATGATATTCCCATTACAACCGCATCTGGATCTCATCTAACACCCATCTTAACCGCATCATGCTGCGATTATAGCATGATGCGGTTAAGATGGGTGTAAGATGAGATCCAGATGCGGTCATAATAGAAATTTCATTATTATGATTATGACGCGATTATAACATAACTATCAAAAATGGCTTCACTTTTTGGCTAAATGATGCGATCATGATGTGGTGAATTGGTAGAGTGTAGTCATGGTCAGTTTTATTTCTAGTAATTTTTTTTTTAAGTTTTTTATTATACTAGTTTTATTTTTCTATTCGGTGCAATCTAGTTTTAACTAATTTATTACTAAATGTAGTACATACTACTGGGTTACGGAACCCAGATTAATGAAACCACAAATTAATTAATTATGTTATTATGATTATGCTTTACTTTCCAGGGTAAATTAAAGCTGAAAATGCAGCTTTTAAAGTTGTTGATGGTTACATCATGCTGAAAAATATAGAATTTAGTAGAGAAGTAGTGATAACTGATAAATGTCAGTATGTAAATACTCTGAACTGTCAACTTGGGAAGCTTTTTAACCCTTCCAGTCATAACGTCGGAACACGGTGTCCCGCGCCCTTGATTTTGTCAGTTGTATTAAAATAACTCCTGAAGTACATTACCAACAAGATTGTAATTTATTGTATGCTTTCCTTAATTAATTTTGTGCTCACGGTAAAATTTACACGACGATTGAAACTAAAACAAACTCACAATAAAATCAGAAATTGAAGGAGTTTTGATAACGACGGCCATTTACTATGCTGTATGAACGGTAGAAGCTACAGCACGGGAGAGCGTTTCGCAAGTGACGTCTGTGGAGCGAGGCAGGAAGTCTAGACCAAGTCATTGAGAAAATATCACTGCGTTCGACGCGCGACCATCGATTTTAGAAGTCGTGTCTCGCTCGCATAGAGAACGTAACTTGCAGCAGGCTCCCCCTCAGCTGGTTGATCCACAATGTTAAAGCATACGGGACACGCTGTCCCGACATTATGACTCCACGTACCCGAATTTTGTAGGCAAGGGTTAATTCTTCAATTTTAAAATACAGTCAGGAATCAGGATTGAACAAAAATTAATGAATTAAAAAAAACAAGCCACATACTTTTCTATGTGATGATGATTTAATAAAGTTGCGTAATGACACAAAGTAGACTAATTATATACTAAAGAAATATTCCGACAGAATTGAGAATTTGCACCCGCCTAGTATGGATTAGTGTATACTGGCTGGTCGTCACGTTACGACTCTACTTTTTCCTTTTTCCTTTACCGATCATAGCCCTTCCCATCACACTCACACAGTGGTCGTTCCGGGGCCTGAGTATTTGCCCGCGAGTGATTAATTTTATTGCCATTTTATCTGCCTGAAGAAGAGTACAAACTCGAAACGTTGCAGAATTAAGTTAATTATTGTTCAAATATTCTTCAAAATTGGTGAGTTCCTACCCTTCTTACTCTACTATTTAACATAACTTGCCTTGCGTTTCACTATTCCTTAGTATACTGGCTTACTGCTACTGTCGGTGTCGGTAAGTTCACGGTCACGCGGTTTTGCGTCGGCTTTTCGGCACGGCTGCCGCACGCTAGCGGTCTGCCGACCGACCGATGAATAGGAATGTATATTTACCTAATGAGGTGAATACGTTCGGGATTGATTTCTGGACCTGGGCCCTTCGTGAAATAGGGTGCCCAGCAATCTGGACTTTCATATCGTTTATATTTGCACACGTCGGTGTAAATATTTCTGCGTTTTCGTTTCTGATCATTTAATCCAATAGGGTGACTAGTTACTGCGACGTTTCGACATAGGAAGTTTTCACAACCTTAATGTAGTAGTAAGGTGTTCCAAGAAATCACGTTCGTTCTGCACTCACGATTCTAAAGGGTGGCCAGACAGATTTCTTGGACTGGAACTTTTCAAAACGTTTGAAGTTCTTGAGTATCAACATGAAGAGTCAACATAAGGAAAACAGCAGTGACAGTGAGACGTTATTAAGTTCTGTGTTACGTATAACTGACGATGAACATGCAATGCCTACGGTTACTAATAAGTTAAATTTAAACCCCGATAATCCCGCTCGTATTAACAGTATAGATTTAAACTCGACACATTACAGTGTGCCAATTAATCTACAAAATGATGCAATTGATATCGATAATTTATTGTTACAACAACTTCAACTCGAACAATATATCTTGCAACAGGAAAAACAATTAGCAATTAAGCTAAATGAATTTACAAAACAAAAGCGTGTTTTACTTGAAAGTATTGCTAAAAAGTAAGAACATTTGGATGGTTCAACGAAATCTTTGCAAATTGAAGAAGTTCCACACCAGCATTTGAGCCCATTAAGGGGTGATGATTAATTTAGTTTATCTGTGAACAATTTGCAATGTAGTTCTACATGTTTTTAAACTCATGATGTACGAGATTGCTTAGCTTCAACGGATCACGTTGTCTAACACACAAATCGAAACATTACTTGCGAATGCAAGAAACGAATTTGGAAAGAAAAAACGGATCTTGAAACAAGAAGCTATTCGCAATCGACAAATGAGTGGCACATCTGATGATTTTGTTATAACTGATTAGTTCGTATTATACCACTAATTTATATAAGTATAGCGTACTCCCTGGTCGTCACAATGATACCGATTTGTTACTTCTAACTAGTGATAAGTTAGTTGTAACCCCCGAAATTCCTAAAATTGTAACGACACAACCCAATAGATGTAAGGTAGATGTAAATATCAACGATCAATGCGTATATATTCACCCTACTGGACGAAAAGTTGGAAGGATTACATTACAAGACTTACATTTCTTGATCGACACTGAAGTCTTAAAACCTAAGACAAAACTCGACTCATGCAGATACAATATTAACAAAGAAGCAACTGCCATTCAATTATTACTTGTGACTTTTCAGACTATTTCTAGCTTGATTTCAGACTTATTTGTTGACTTATTCGATCTCGTTAATACTTTGGCGGTTTTGTTTGATGCAATTGTCAAAAAAAATTGAATATTTAAATATTAATGATTTGTGGCATAACCCTGGATTGTGAGTTATGCTAAAAAACTACTACCCGGAAACCTAAAAGCTGAATGGAATTACAGAACGTGGAAACTTGGTACTACGCAAAAGGCAAAACTGTAAAGGTTTTGTAAATTGAATGCACATTGAAATTCTACCAATGTGCGGATTATCCAATATTGCTACAAAAACAATAATTTTGAAAAATTCTTTAACTAAAGTAACTTTTGGAGTGAAGAAAAAAGATTCTACTGTAAACCAAACGCTATATCTCTAGACGAAGAATCAAGCACAAAATACTTTTTCTTAACTTTGGTTCCGAAGTCTGACATGAAAGCTATAAACTACTCTGCTGACTATTCAGGCAGCACATAACAATGGTCAACTTGATTCTATTACTTCGAACAGTACGCCGATTTACATGAACTTAATGTATATGACAGAATGAAACATTTAAAATACCAGCTATTGGGTGAAGCCAAAGACTTATATAATTTATAAATTTAATAAACGTTGATAGTAAAGGGTAAGTGTGAGGTGCTTTCAATAAGACAGCAGTTGTAGTCAACGGAAGTTGAGAATCAAATGAAAATTTATTGAGTTTTAGGCGGAGCTTATACACCAATAAATTTAAGTGTACTCTCCTTGTGAAATATTTTCAAATGTTGAGAATTGCTCATAATTAATGGAAAACTTAGGATTATCTAAATTGAATTTTGGGAAAAAAACAAATTAGATCATATCATGAGTTCACTTAAATATTATAGTTTCTTATTCATAATTATATCATAATAATTGAATCATAATTATTGAATCATAAAAATTTGCGATGTAAATATAGTGGAGGGGGATGGTGAGTGGACAGAGTCGATATCTTGAGAGGGCTAGTGATTGTGACTGTGAGTATGATGTGGAGAGTGAGTGACGATCACAATGTGGAGAGTAAATGGTGATGACATTGTGGAGAGTAAATATATTTAGTACAGCATTAATGTGAGGATTATGAAAACAGTGTGATTAATAGGCACTTTACTAATAAGTGTGAGTAATGGGTGTAGATACTTAATGGCTTTACCATTTTGGAATGCTAATTAATTTAAATAATGTCTAAGGTGCTAATATGGGAATTTCCCCTGACTCATCAAATATCTAAATATTCTCCCGGGCGTTGATTAGATAGGGCGAATTAAAATAAGTCTTGAAACACAGGGGAAGTTAAGAGTTTGTAGTTTACAGCATCTATCTGATGGCCAGCTTAAGACTTCCGTAGAGGGTGAAAAAAGTGCCTATTAGTATAGCGATTGAAACAACTCCGCGAGTGATCCATGAGTACCAAATTATTCCAGTAAGTAAAAGTATGTTGAATACAGATCCAGTAGAAACATGTCGTAAGAAATAGCGACATGTTGGTCAAGGACGTCCACGTTGGCCAGGTAATGTAAATATCCTTGGACGTGTAAGGTGATGAAGTTTTTCGTACATTTGTGCGTGCATCTTTCATTAACTTTGGGTATATCAAATTTCACGCTTATGTTATTCGTAACAAAGGCGTCTGTCAGGTATATAGGCATGAAGAATCCTGCCTCTGGACATTCGATGACCGCATCGCTGGTACCGGAATCAACATTTGCGTGCAGAAAGAGTGTGGCTGCAGCTACGAGGCAGCCGACGAGCTTGATAAATTCAGCGGTGCAGGTAACGTCGTTGATTTTGTTTGAGTTGAAGGTTAATAGTGCTTAGTTGTACTTCCAATAAAGTATTCGTTGATGACTCGTACACTGCGGTGTCATGTTTGGGGACTAAGACACCCGTAGCTAACAATAATGGCTTCTGATAATTCAGTAGAGTCGGTAGGTTTAATCGTTGTGGGCGATGATCATGTCTTAAAAGGTTAGAGTCTCCCCATTAGGGAGTTGTGTTTGATGAGATGGGCGTCCTGTGCGGTAGAAATGATGCTTCTTGAGTGTGGACTAGAACTTCGTGAACAGTTTGATCGGCTACTGCCACTGTCGTCTATTTCTTCGTCGTGGTTTCTGCTGTCGTCTTTCGCGTCTTCCAGGTTGCTACCGTCGGCTTCCTCGTTGTCGTGGTTGCTACCGTCGGCTTTCTCGTCGTCGTGGCTACTACTGTAGGCTTTGTCGTCGTCTTGGTTACTGCCGTCGGCTTCCTTGTCGTCGTGGTTGTTACCGTCGGCTTTCTCGTTGTCGTGGTTGTTATTGTGGGCTTCCTCGTCGCCATGGTTGCTACCGTCGGCTTTGTCGTCGGTGTCTCCGTAGATTGATGCAGATTTGTCTGTTTGCTGCTAAAATGTGCTGGAAGTAGCTCCAAGTTAGCTGTCTTCCAGTAGGGAACCGTCAAGATTCGTGTTTGTGCTCTCAGTTTTTTAGAATTTTGGAATTTCTTGTACACCGTAGATAGAGTGAAATCCGGAGTTCGTTTTTGGTTTTATTGGGGGGGGGTCTCGGGGTGACTGGATCCGGCCAAGGATTATTGTCAGTCACTAAACGTGGAGTGGGCGAAGTCCGTGTCCAGAGGCTGAACGTTGCTCAGGCTTTTGAGGGAGAGATAGCCTTTCCTAAATTGTAGGAATCTGTATTGGTATTCAAGTCTATAAATGTTTTATGAGGATTGAAGTTTCTCAAAAGCGGTAGAGATTTTTAAGAAATGTTTATGCGATGTGCATGGGGCGACTACAAATTCGATGTTGTAGGCTTGTTTTACACCGTCCACTAATTCTTGATACGTTGCTAAGTTTTGGAAATGCTTGTTCGAAAAAGTGGATGAGCTGGAGGACAGACGTTTTCTCCTTGCGACTGGGATAAATGAAGCACTGGTTAGGGATGGTTTTTCAAAGACGTCGTCGAGAGGGGGTTGTTCAGATCCTGAGCCTGTGCTTGACCTGGGTTTACGTTTTGTATATTAAATGGCCAAGGCGGCTACTTTGGGGCTTCCCTTGTGTCTTTTAAACGTATTACTGCGTAAGGGCTGTTTATGTGCAAGCTGCTTCGATCAGGAGGCTTCTGTGTGCATATGTAGATGGCTTAAATGAAATAGACTTTGACTTTTTGCTTGTAAAAAGGCTTTAGATATGCTTATGCAAAATAAGGCTCTGGTTGCAAATATAAATATTTCTCTAGTTGATGAATAAGGTACTGAAGGAGTTTTCTTTTTCACGTTTTACATAGAAGTTTGCATTTGTTTTATTAAACACATCTTTTTAGAATTCAATAGTGAGGCGATACCCTATGTTTAAGTACGTGTAATGGAAGGCTACGAGTTCCTGTAGAATAAACTGACTTGTTGGGCGAAAATACTTAAACATCTAGATTAGTTTAACTCTCGATCACTTCATTATATTAATCTTGAAGATATGACTCCATGAATTTAGTTAAAAAAACAAAATGTTTCAAATGCAAATGACAAAACACTCTTTGCTCACGCCATACTTTTCCCAAATTAGGAATCATACTTTTTTCAAGATTACAAAATGACCAGTATTATTCAGTTGAACTATTAGTATTAAAATAGTTAAGAAATAATTACGAAAGAGTCCCGGAGAATACCAAGCTTATAGAGCACTGAGCGGCCTCCTCCAAAATGCCTGGTTTCGAAAGGCATCTTTATCCAGCTGAATATAGGTGATCAAAGCAGCTCTAATAGTAGAGTATATAATTTCAACAACAAAAATCCTTCAATGCTATCTTGTACAATTATTAGTAAGTATTAGTGTAATGGGATTCTTAACTCAGTTTTGCATCCACATATTGTACTGAAAAACACTATTGTGCTATACCATATTTAAACTATTTCAACACATTCCCACACCCCAGAACCCTAAAAACCTGAAGCTATCTTTGATAAAGGAAAACTCTGAAACAAATATCAAACTTTAAACAGCAACAAACACAATCGTAAATTGCCCATTAATTATAAATAGTAATAAGTATACTATAGGGCATTTTACAAAAGAATTAAAATAGTTATCATTTATCGGTTTTTTCTTGCGATTTGAAACAATTTTTTGAAGAGAAATTACCAGGAAGCGGCAATAGTCTGACAGTGTTTTCATCATTTTTACTTTTACTATGTAAAATAATTTTGACACATAATGGAATCTCCTCTTTTTTCCAGCGCTTCGTTACGTTTCTAAAGAGGCTGTTTTTGTAACTTTTGACTTATTTTGTTAGTTTTGAAAAAACTACCAAGAAACTTTGACAAGCTCGAGCCAGTCCAAAGTAAAGTAACGAATATCAGTAGGAATGACACAAAAGCTTCGACGTTCATTTTTAGGTTTTGGATTTTATTTCAATTTTAAAAGACTAATGAAAAATTCCAACATTTAACGTCCAAGTCTCTTAAATTCAAAATTTGGTTGCTGTAAGTTTTTTTGAGTGTTAATGAAATATAATATGAGTTTGTAGAAAAACCTTTTATACTTTTGATTCCTTGAATTTTAGTTCTGTAAGTAGCGCTTAGATTTTGTAATAGTAAAAAATTAAAAATTTGCAAATGATTGATGGAATAATTATTACTATTATTAGCATAGCAATAATAATATTATAGGACTTATATACACTAGTCAAGCATTTCAGCGTTGCATCAAGAGATCACACTAGTATATTGAAGTAACTAAATTGGCAAATTGTTACGGATTGAATTTGCCATCTTCTTAAATCCTTTTGCACAAACGAAATAAAATTAAAGCATATTTTCTTCCAGTAAAAACGTAAAAAAGGTTTTTATTGAAAAAACTAATGCCGTAATTTAATACAAGGTTAAAGAACTTTGTGCTTTCTGCATTACATGTACCTCAGAAAACTTGAAATGGTTCTAAACAATTGCTCTAATAGCCAATTTAAAAATTGCTTCTACATCGTACCGAATTCTTTTACGGCGTTATTCCTTAGAAATCTTTGTTTCTTATACTTTCCTGTTGCTAGGATACCCAGATCTTTTGTACATCTTCTCCGTGGAAGCTTAAAAACTATTATATGGCTCATCATATGGTTCTTAAATGCAACTTTTAAATACAAACAACCAGGTTTAACATGCATAAGTACAACACAATAAGAAAGGTATAACTTTTTTTAAATACCTGAAACGTGTAAATAGGATAACGTACCAATTCACAATTTATGGATTACTTAATTAATTATTTAATGTAAAATATGACACGTAACGTTGTAGTTGAAGGTTACGAACGTGGGTTGATGCTATGGATTTTAGCCTATTTAGTATTGTTTTCCAAGAATTGTAAAATAAGTTATAAAAATTAATAAATGGCTAAACATTATTCCACAAATAAGATCAAAAAAACGATAATTTAATTTAATGGTGAATACACGGTCTAGAGCGGTATAGAGCATTAAACGATAAGCAATTTTAGACTGACCGCTACACTGCCCGGAATGTGGTGCTGGGAAACCAACAAATCATTTAGCAAAGCCAATAATAGGCACTTGCAACAATATCTTCGTCATTAGTACAAAAGTAAAAATTCGTTTAAAAAGTTTGTTATTTATTAGAAACTAAATACTTTACAAAATGGAATAAGTTCCTAGGAAGAATTTCTGCTAAAACTTTTTTCAAATATTATATTGGCCTTAAGTTCCGAAAATATTCTTACGATGCATAACGTATTTTGAATAACACTATTTACAAAATTCATGCTACCCTTTGTCCGAAGGTTTACAAAATTAAGAAACAGCAATGCGTCTGTTTTTACTATTTTACAAAGCTACTTTAATAACCAACTGCAAGATGCCATATAATCAACAAGGCCTCCTTGAAAAAACCTGAAAAATATGTAAACGAGCGGAAACGGAAACGTTTACGGATAGAGAGTAGTTTTGCACTTCACAATTTTATACTTATATTTGTACACATTTTCAAAAATTGCAGGGTTTGGGTAACAATTTAATTTGAAATAGTGCTATTACAAACATCAAATGCATTAGAAGTGACATACCTATTGCCATATCGGTATCAGGACTTAAGACCAATATTATATTTTTGAACTAGTGAATTTTGAAGTGAGTGGAAAAAATAAAGATACAACAGATTTTTCTAACTTGACATAATCTTTCAAGTTCTCCTGTATCTAAAGTATTTTTTAAAAGTCGAAATTTTCGAGTATCCATAAAGTCAAGAATATGTCCACAGTAGGAGATAATACACAAACCCCGCCGCCTCCTGACAGTTCATCCAATGCAAACGGTTATTCTGCTCCCCCTCCACATCGCGAACGTGAGAATTCCACTTATTCCCAAGGATCCAAGGGACCTCTTCCGTCGCTCCACGCCCTGTTCAAACAGTATGCCAAAACTACGACTGACATCTCAAGACCAGATCGAAAACCGTCTCGGAAAGATGAAGACCCATGTGACAATGAGCCTAGGGTCTGTGAATATTAAACCTGCTAAAAAAAGTTGTATTTATATACTTCTATTTGATACTTTGAGTTTTTGCGTAGTTGTGAGTAGAGATCAAAGGACCAGTTCGAGACCAAAATAATTAAGAGGATTTACAATATTCATAAAATCATTACAAATTACCATTATTTACTTCAAATAATACAAAAACCTCCGTTTTTTATGTTTTTTGAAAACTACTAAAACATAATTCTTAGTTTCCCAAAAACCAATTGAGACGTTTAACATCAACTAAATAGTACATATTTTCAATAAAAACGTAAATTATTCTATTTTGTAAAACAGGGGATAAACAAATCTCAGGTGAATAAACCAAAATACCAAAGAAGTCGTGAAAATCGCCCGATTAGTGCTATTTTAACATGTACTAATCTTACATAATTTTAATGAAATCAGAGAATGTTGATTTTTTTAAAACATGAATATTGTTATAATTTTTGTAAATTGAATAGATGCCAAAAATTGTATACTATGTACGAATACTAAATTTACATACATTTCTTGTGGAGATTGTTGAAACATATACAGGCACGTAAAATTAAAATGTGATTGTGGACGAGTATATACTAAAACTATGTATACAAACAAAATACACAAAAATAATATATTACAAAAATCAGCATAAATAAATGTTAACACTAAATTTATTTCTCTAATAAATAGTCAGGTTCCAAAAAATATATTGAGAAAGAGAACAACATTTGTCTTTACTAAATGTTAAACAATTACAATATACTACAAAAACTCCGGTATAGAAAAACTCTACTTATACAAGAAATTATAAATATAGAAGGAATAATAACAAAAGAGAATTACTAATAATTTTGCATTTGAAGATGATATATTCACGGTTTCTAGACAACCAAGAATCAAAAAAATTAAATGTGAAAGATGCTCTGCCTATGCTGAAGAAGAACTTGCTTCTAAACACAAAACAGAAAAATTTATTAAGGTTGAATCATGTTTTGACTGTAGGTTAGAAACGTTTCAAAATATAAATAATAATTACAGACTCGATATAGAAAATTATATGCTAAACCTAAAAGAACCAGGCATTTCTCTTAATGAAACATTAGAACATAAAAATGTTACAATTAATTTAGTTTTGAATGTGAATTTAAAAAACTAGATGATAAATCAATAAAGATAAAGCATAATTTTCAATTACAAAGGTTTGCAAGGAGCCCATTTAAATTCGTTTTGGAATAGACAAAAGAATATATCTATTGCACGATGTGAAGAACTAGAAGCAAACTATTCTAGATAGAAACTTGACGAATAAATTTAGTCCAAATCAACATAAATAAATTTAACCCATTAGGAGGAAGTACATACATTGATTTACCTAAATGGATAAAAGACAAAAAAACATGCATTAATATTAAAAATAAAGATAATAAATGCTTCCTTTATTGTGTATTAGCTTGCTTATATTCAGCAGCAGATCACGTAGAAAGAGTATCAAAGTATTATCATTATTTAGATTTAGTAACATGTGCTGATATAGAATTTCCAGTTTAAATCAAAATACATCAGAATTTAAAAACTAAATAATAATAATATAAGTCTTTGGCATTGAGGAGCTTTCAATATTTCCTCTTTATCATAATAAAGAACAACAATATAAAACCAATATTGATCTATGAAACTTTTCTAAAAACGATAAAAATCATGATTGTTGGGTTAACAACTTAAGTAGATTATTAAGTAACCAGTTAAGTACTGATGAGCATAACCAATATTTTTGTAGACGATGTTTGGCATCTTCCACAAGAGATCAAGATAATTTAGAAAAGCGTCAAGAGTTATGTTTCAATAATGAAGCATGTGTTCCTATAATGCCAACAATGGAAGAAAATAAAAATGATGTATTGGAAAAACCAGTTATACAGTTTAAAAGGTTTTGAAGATAAACAAGACACCCTTATCTAATTTATGCTGATTTTGAATCTTTTTTAGAGCCTATACAAACTTGTGAATGCAATCCAGAAAAATGTTTTATATGTTAAAAGCATTTATAATAACATCACCGAACCATTAATATACTATAGAAGTGTTCATGCAGACATATTTTATCAATAGTTTAACAAACATTTCTGACACAATTCATTCTTTTTTTAAACAAAATACACCCATAACAAATATTAAATTCAAAACATTTAATGCAGCAACAAAATGTTATTAATGTAAAAGGAAATTTTCAGAAACTAATCCAAAGGTTAGAGATTATGATCATTGAACTAGAGACTATAGAGGAGCTGAATCTATTAACTGTAATTTAATTATAAAAAATGACGCATTTATACCAGTAATTTTCCATAATCTTTCCAGTTATGACATGCATTTGTTTATTAGAAATCTATGTGAGGATAAAAGTAAAATAACGCTAATACCTGAGAATGAGGAAATGCATATTTCGTTAACTAAAACACTTAAATTATCAAAAACTGATTACAGTAACTTAAGGTTTTTAGATTCGTTTAGATTTTTACAAAGTAGCTTGGCTACATTATAACTAGTTTAGATTTTAAGCAATTAAGAGAAACTACAAAATATTTTACAGAACAACAGCAAAATATTTTATGTAGAGAAGAATTTAAATGGAAAAACAATAATACATAGGGATTTATCCATGTGAATATATAAATGACATAAGCAGATTTTCAGAAACCGAATTACCTTCCATTGATAAATTTTACTCTTCTCTAGCAAAGAAAAATGTTAGTCAGATTGATTATGATCACGCATTAAAAGTATGAAATTATTTTCATATGAAATATCTAGGTAATTGGCATGATTTATATAACAAACTAGATGTACTACTTTTAGCACATGTTTTCAAAAATTGTAGACATTGTTTGTAAAAATAGTGTTTATGGATTAGATCCAGCTTGATACTATACTACTCCTGGTTTTGCTTGGGATTGAATGCTTAATTATACTGAAGTAAAACTGGATTTACTAACGGATTACGAAATGTATATATTTTTTGAAAATGGTATTAAAGGAGGCATAAGTCAATGTAATAATTGATATTCTATAGCAGATGATAACACTAATGGTATATATAGAAGCACATAATCTTTATGGATGGGTATTATCTCAGTTATTACCTAATGGTAATTTTGAATGGATAAAAGTAGATGAATTACAAAATTTAAACACTCTTTTGAATAAATCTGATGATACTGGTTCCGTTTTTGAGGTTGATTCATCATTTCCGATTGATTTATAAATGCATAATAAATTCAACGATCTACCACTTGCACCACAAAATGCACTACAACCAGGAGGTAAAGTTAAAGTTGTTATGCACTTTCAATGATAAATCAACTATATTATTCACTACAAATTACTTAAATTATATCAAGATCTAGGTATAAAAATAACCAATGTTCCTAGTGGAATTATGTTTACTCAATCAAATGTAATAGATAAATATATTCAAATTAATACAAAGCAAAGACAATCTGCAAAGAATGATTTTAAAAAAGATTTTTAATGTCAAGATCTTTGTTTGGAAAATCAATGCAATCAGTTAGAAATAAACAAAATATGAGATTGCATTCAGATGAAGACACTCTTCAACATGCATTAAATAAAGCAACTTTAAAATCCAGAACAATATTTAGTGAAAAGGTTGAAGTACAAAGTTATAAGACCAAGGTTAAATTCAATAACGCAATTTATATCGGACAAGCCGTTTTAAATCTTTCAAAATTTTAAATGTATCATTTTCACTCTAATGCAATATAAGAAGAGTTTAGAGACAACGCAAAACTAATATACATGGATACGGATTCTTTACTCTACGAAATTAACACACTAGCTTTTATAGTTTAATGGAACATAATCCTTCTTATTTGGACACATCTGATTACCCGAAAGATCACAAACTTTATTCTGAAGCAAATAAAAAAGTTATAGGATTTAAAGTTGAACTCAATGAAAAGAGATTGAATAATTTGTAGGAATAATATTTAAAGTGTATAGTTCCAGGACACACGATAAAGTAGAAAAACGTTTGAAAGCAATAAAAAATGCATCCTAAAAGCTCATGTTTAGTGCTTAAAAACACTAAACATGAGATTTACACAGAAGAACCTAATAAGAAATCTTCTTCCCATCTCTCTCCTGGAAAGATAATAAAAGACATATAATTGAGGAAAGTACATATGCTCAAGGACAAGTATTAATATCACTCATTGTATTGTCAAAATACTAGTAAATTAATTGAAAAGAAATTTATATTACAAGATTTAGAAAAAGCGGGAGCAAAGCCTCTTAAGTCTGAGTCTAAAGAGCCTCCGCCTCACCTTTAGGATGCTTATCACAATCCATAAACAGGATATCGTCGTCTTAAATCTTTAAATCTTTAAATCTTAAAACAGGTGCTGGTACAGCTAAAGCACAAAAATATCTAGAAACACAAGATGTGTATACTAAATACTATCCAAAAGTAGAAAAGTTTTAACAAAGACGATATTTCTTTCTTAAAGTTTCAGTTTGCTTTATTGTCGAGTCATTCAGTACATAATGTATTGATTTCCAATGACGGACCTATAACTATAATATTAAGGAAGATACTAGCACTTAACTACATACAGTTACAAATTTCACAGGAGTAGACAAATTCATTCCAATCATACCAAGTCCAAAATTATCAAATCAGTAAAAACACATTTGTCTACGGAGGCCGATATTCATTAGGCGTACACTTTCTAACATACATGTCACACAAGAGACCTTTAAAATTATTTAAATCAGCCGCATTCTTGACATATTCCGGCAAGTCATTCCATAATTCTATTATTCTAAACACAGGACACTTTTTAAACAATTCAGTCTTAAATTTAAACTTATGGTCTAATAAGCACTGCGTGCTAGACCTAGTAACACGAACAGAGTCTTTATACACAAAAACATTCTGTAAATCCACAATATTAGTTCCATATTTCAAAATTTTAAACACAAAAATCAGCGAATAGTATGAAATTTGCTCAGCTACTGACAATATACTGGCACGTTCAAGAAGCCTACTTTCATCAACAGAAGTTCGGCGCACTCCCGTGAATAATACAATCACACTATTTATTTTATTCTGCAGCCACTGCAGATCAGACTAGCCTTGCACCGCAAATAAGGGGACAATAGTCAACTACCGTAAGAACATACGCATTTAACATAACCAAAAATGCCCTTACATCTAAGTATCGTTTCATACGATTTAAAGCCCCGATGGCTGAAAGCACTCTGTTTGATACATAAGTAAAATGATCATTAAAATTCAAGTTACAGTCATTAATTACACCAAGGTACTTAAACGTATATACTCGTTCAATAATATCCCCGTCACACAATAGAACACATTCTTGGTCATCTGGAAGCTTGGTATCACGCGCTTTGTGAATTAGCATAAATTTAGTTTTGGATACATTAATTTTCAACTCATTTGATTT
>JAQFZC010004104.1:0-16918 GCA_034695205.1 Dicyrtoma fusca | reverse complement strand
GCTTCTTTGGAAACAAACTATTCATATGTGGAGAGTGGAGAGTGCGAGAAAGCTGACCGGATAATCGAACGTGTGCCAACCCTTACTAGTGATACAAGTATTCTGCTAAACAACTTAAAACCTTTTCAGTCTAAACTTTTTCATTTCCTAGCAACAGATCAAGGGAATAAGCCGTAATGATTGCTTAAAGATTGCGTTGCACAGTAAAAATGAACATTATTGTGTATATCAAGACTAACTTTCATTTGCATTGTAACAATACCATGATTCCAATTAGATGTTGATGCTCCTGGTAAAAGAGAACATCAGAGCCTGAGGTACGCAGCAAAAGAAGTTCAGATACGGAGCACACGAGAGCGACAAGATCATCGGTACAAAGTTGGTAGAGTCGTAGAGGCGATATTCTTAGTAGAGAACATTCAAGGCAGGTGCAGGTGTGCAATTAAGTTGAGGATGAAATGCATACGGAGAACGTACTTACATACATGATGTCTACCCATATTTCATTGTTTGTACTTACCTGTATGCTTTTCTGTAAGAGTCGAGGGGCGTTATTGCACTTTCAGCCAAAACTGCCAAAATATAGATAAAGGATGAGCAAATGCATTATTGTAAACTAAACCCTTTTTTCGTGCATTTCCAGGCGGTAGGGTTTTTATAGAACTCAGGTAATGTTAGTTTAAATTAAATATTTTAGTTTATCGTTGGCTCATATACAGATAGTGTGTGTGTGCGTGTGCCCATTCTCGTATTAATTGTCTCGCTCTTGGTCTAAAAACTGAAAAGAAGTGATCGTATAGCAGTATGTACTTGCGTTGCTGTGAACCTATATGCATACACCTACATAATATATCTATGCGTGTTACTGAGATTGAATGCTGTCATGTCACATTAGTAGAGTAGATGTAGATACCTACAGATAAAATAAAGCTCATAAGTTTCTCTATCTCTCGAAGCTAGTTTGTAGATTCATTGTTTCTCATTTCTCTGGTCGAAGTTGGAACAAATAATGAACACTTGAGAAGGGGGCTGTAAAAACATGTTTAGAAAAGGTTCAATTACCTTCTAAATAAAAGGTAGTATAGTAGCTTAAAGGTGATTCTGGTTGTAGTTCTGTAAGTACATACCTACATGCACAGTACACAGTGACAGTACTCACACTGAGCCACTCACCACTTGTACAGATATAATAATTATTATTATATTAGGTATACAGATAGGTTTGTTTCGGTTTGGATTGAATTCGAATAGAAAAACGAACGAATACAAGTTTGCATGCAAAATAAATACTGCACAGATGGATAATAACACTGAGTGAGCCAGAGAGAGAGAGAGAGAGTATAAGTGAGAAGGACGGTTTGTTCCCAATTTTTCACATATGGGTCAGGCAATTGAAATTCTACAGTGTATACATACACGATGAGATAGGATGACGACGAGGTGCAGGCGGTGCATTATAATGTATGTAATGCAATTTAAGTACCTTTATAGTTTACAGTTTATGGTTAATAACATTAAAGGCAGAAACTACAGGACAGGACTTCAACTACAGCTTTGGTTCAACGCTCAGCTCACATCCCATCACATCCATGTCTCCTGCTGCTCTGTTACCTTGTATTTTTTTTAATATTAGTATATGTATGTAGGTATCTGCAAATACAGTATATCTACATATATGTAATTTACCTACATACAATGGTATAGGACAGAAGGACTATTCACCAATGCCAAAAAGCCAAATCGTAAACTTAAAGGTACTTACAAGCAAATAGCAAATGCACAGTCAGTGCGACAGCCAGCAGAGAAAGGATTAACCGATGATAACAATGTATATTTGTATATACTTACGTACATAAAATAAAAAATAAAATATTCTCTGCACAATCCCATTAGATTCTAGACTACAACTGAGTGAGTAACTAACTTAGGATAACTACACTAATGTACTACAGTTATGCACGTTTATGTGCACGCGTAAAGCAAAATCATGTTATTTGGATTTGGAAATTTGTTGTTTCAATCAGCCAAGGCTGGAGGCTGGATATCCTGACTCTGACGAATATGATAAAAGCTCTCTCAACTCTTAACTGAGTCACTGTGTGCACTGCTCTGTTCTCTTTCTATGTATCTCTCTTGAGCTAAGTAACTAACGAATGCATTGTTCGTAGTTACTTTTGTATAAATACTTATGGAATGGGAATCATTTGTGTAATATTATTTTACTGATTTTATTACTTTTATCAATCTGTTAAAAACACTCAGCTGATCATCTTTGACTAACATGTAGCTCTTGTTTGAGTTGATACAATCGTCATGTCTGCTCAAAGCTGTTGGTAAATAAGTGCTTTGAGAGCGTGCTCATATTGAGATTTATATACATCCTCACATCCTTGCAATTCCAGTCCAATAACTGCCAATAAGTACACGCACAATTCTCAATTGTTTCAAATATGTACTAATGTACTTACCTACTTGTTTCACACGACCATAATTACTATACCGTACTACAATAACTACAACCACTACCACAAAAATGACAAAACAAGCCAACAGCAGCTTATCTAGATACCTAGGCCTGGAGGCTTGCAAAGTATTCAATTTTTTGGGGTTGCCTTCAACTTTTTTCTGCGTGTGTGTCTTGGAGTATCATAAGGACATTAATTTTTAATTAGGTATGTACGTACAGGTAATAATTTATTATTATTCATAATTATGTATTCTGAATTCTGACTTGAACTCTACCTCAAAGATTTAGGGAATATATACATAATGCGTTCATTTAGTCAGCGATGGATTACAAATTAAAATTAAATTCAAACTGGTTCTTGAAGTAGACAGTAAAAACAGGGGGGAAATAATAATTTAAATATAAAGATTTGTAAGATGATTCATAATCCACTATAACATAGCTCAAAATAACTTTTAAGAACTTTATTATCCGTCGTGGGCGGATGCCAGACAAAAAACCCCGGACACAATCGCACAAGCAATACCCAAGTAGGAAACAATTCCCACAAGTAACAAGAGAATAGATTCAGATCAGAATTAGCAGATTTATCACAAAGAACAATACTTGGTAAATTCGGTCCCATTCTCCCATGCTATGCAAATCGCGTTTGTAACTTCGTTTTGCCTAGTGTCTGGTGTAGCCAATTAAATTATACCCGTTTCACCGCGTCCGCAGTGTCCAGGCATGCGGGTTGCGGACGAGACATTGCCACGGAAGACGGAAACACCGCAGAACCAAAACGCCGTGGTAATCAGAATAGAAGTAAATAATATCGTTGCATAATTGTTTAATACGATTCATCAATCATTACTGGATTTTCTAGTGCAGTACTCCTTTTTGAACAACAACAACAACTACTACAATAATAAAATTATTGACGTTCAAAAACATTTTGATTACAATATCTTCTACTCAAAATGTATTCGTTTTTAATTAACCACGAAATTAATAAAATGATAGCTAGAATACTAAGAGTAGAAACCTAATTTGCATGTTCAACTTTATTTCTTCTTACACGCAGTTAGTCTTGCTACAAATATGTATTGCAATGCAATGCACAATTTACTACTCGTTTAGTATTTTAAAGCTCAGTGATGACGTTTAAAGGCTTTAGAATTCATAAGACCAGCAGTAACTTATTTTTACTCAATCACAACCTAAATAAATTATATTTAAAAACATTTACACACATTTTGTCACAAAAAAAGACGTAAAAATTCAAAATCATATTTAAAAAAAATCTGACTTGTATTATTATCCGAAGAATGGACTGCGTGGCGAAATTAAGAATGTGAATGGTGTGATTTTCAATAACAATGTAAGCATATAGGTGACCATGCTTACATTGTACCTAATACAAAACTACAAACATTGTAGTTTAATCTGTACAAAAACTTTATGGAGTTGCTACCCACCATATTGCATTGTAATAGTCTTTAATAGCTCATACTTTTTTGTTCGTCAAAATGCTGTTATATTTTGATATTTTATTTATGCATACAAATTGGCGATTGGGAGTATTTTGCCCCGGGAATTTTTACTGGGGATATTTTGTCCGTATACCGTCGTGGACGGTGCGGTGGTGGTGGTCTGATTCTCTGATGTGGCACGATGCAGTGTAGTTGCAGTACACAGCACCTATAATGTGGGTGGAGACAAAATTTAAGACGATTACTTTTAAAGTTTGTAAATTCTTGAAATTCTGGAGTTTCTTTCATGTGCTAGATTCGTGAGGTTTAAACGTAGAAATATCACGCTGACTTTTCCATCGAAAGCATGCAAGTATGCACGTGGATTAGCAATTCCTATTCCTACTATTCGTAGTACACGCTCACGACTCACGACAGCTAGAAATGCGTCTTATTTATAAAAAAATTGGTGATCTTATTTTACGTACTTCACATGTGGATAAGGTCAAGCACACTAGATACGAAATGAATACCGATGAAACAGTTAATTTTAAAAAGACCAGTTTATAATGCATTGCACGGAGTAGAACACGCAAAACGTCTAATACAGCCTATGCGATAGCAAATTAATATTTCATCACCGAAATTGACGTTTTTTCCAATTCCCATGACCCAAAATAATATTCCAACCTCAAAAACAGAATAAAAAACAATCTGTTATTTTATTTTAGAATGAAATTGGTGGAACTATTAGTAGAATTATTTACGTATTCTGTTTGGTGCTGAAATTGAATAACAAAACATTTTAATAAATAATTATTAATATAATTGTAGAGTAGACTATGGTTTTGGTAAAAGTAATCCTATAAAAAAACGGATAATCTGGAGGAATTTTTTCGGGAATATTGCGTATTGCGTTCTTTAAGTTCGTTTTTAGTTTCAATTTCAATCAAGTCCTGTTAGGGTGGTTGACAGTTTGCTCTTCCTGCCCACTGCACTGTAAACTTAAACTTTGATCTTCGATTCCAACCCAACCAAATCTCACAAAATTGCTCAAAGGTTAAAAGAAGGAAAAGGAAAAAGGGGTATGTTGTGTTGTCGTTGTGTTGTTGTGGATAAAAAGAATGTCTCGTGCTACTACTAAACAGCTGATCGTCCCGTGATTAAATGTGCTTTTTCAAATACATACTGGACGCCGTGTCAAATACTAGCAAATGAAAATCAATGAATCTGCTTCTGCAGCAATAACCGTGTGAAAATGAGGAGCCAAGATGGTTTAAATTCTTGACAGTTTTTCACAAAAACATCAAAGTCTGAGATCGTTGGACTTGTACGCAACATGAATTTGGGCGTTGAGTTGGTTTCTGGTTCTGGTTCAATTCAAACAATTCAAAGTGTAGTAAGAGCACTCCGGATGTCATCTCTTGTTTTGTTGTGTACCTTACCCTTGTACACCTCTAGCCTTCAAGCGTAGCTCCACGAATGTGACACAGGTATTCCCGTATTCGGTGTACATATTACTATACCTAATATAGGTACGCATACCGATATCAATGTTTACACAGCCTGTCGAACTATGTATGTATACAGCAAAGCTGCGTGTACTCTGTATGCAATATTCGGATCATTTTCGTGTACGTACAACATTTATCCACCATCCTAAACCTCACAAAAAATGTTATCTACGCAGCCTAAAATACTTCTACAGAAAATTAACTTGTGGCACAATATACATTGTCATAGCCATTTGCATTCTGACATTGCGATTTTGACCGTAATAGACATTCAGATCGTTCGTTTTTTCTTTTAAGCCCTACTTAAAGAAACGCCATAGGGTGGTTTGACTTTGTATGTAAGTTAAGTACCATAATAATATTAAGGATCGGGGTAAGACAATAATAAAATTTTGCTATCTTCAATTGTATAAATGACTCTGTTCTGTCTAACGAGTTGAGCGGAATTGAAATGCGTTCACTTGGCATGGCAGTGGCAATGGCAGACGAGTTTAAATAATGTACAACATGCAATGTTAAAGTTAATGTTAGTTGGCTGTTAACTCCAAGAGTACAAAAAGTCAAAGTGGGTCGTCAATGTCACAACCCTCTTCTTTTCCTAGGCTTGGATTCAGTTGCAGCATTAATCCCAAATTAGACGTCCATTCCACTCGTTGGACTCCGTTTTTAAAGGCGTAACGCGTATCTTGTGACATTTGCATTTCCCCTATAAAAGCGAAAGTACCTATCTGCTACAATAAAAATGTGCAATGAGCTTTAGTTGTACAAAGTGTAAGGAGTGTCTTTTGCTTTTAGCAAATCTTTTAGATGCACCCTTTTGTATCTTAAGAGATACTAAATGTCCCAGTTAGTGCATCAACGGTATGGTACCCATCTGTTGTGTTCCCCACGCCGATTTCCGCTTTTGCATACCTTTATTTTCTACCTGGGCTGATGATATGTGTTCTCTACCCTATTTTGTATTCCTACAGACCTGAACTATCTGTCTCTACATTTAGTTTCCTACATTCTTTTGCACATATAAAAGCACAAGCTCCCTCCCGTCTTTCTTTTCAAAGATACATTCTAAAAATAGCAAAAAGACGTTGTAACCTACAAAGGTGGTGGAACTAAGTATTTAAGTCGTCCAGAAGGATATTGTTGATTCCCGATCGGGACGACAAGTAAGACTGACTGGATCCGGAAAAATTCAGAAGGGCCCTCGATCCTTAGACCTTGATTTATCTTGCGACTTTAACAATGGTTAAAGTTAACATTTGCTGAATCCAGGCCCTCTAGTACGTTGAGTACATGAAGGTCCCTTGGCTAATTCTTTATTTCCGGGCCATTTTGGGTTCTGGGTCCGCCCCTGCAAGGGAGAGAGAAGGAAATGGGTGGAGCGGACATTCCGCGATACGGTAGAGAACACAAGAGATGGATACCAGTTTTTTGGGTAGTGGTGGATACTTGAAGCGTGGATATATCAACGTTTTGGAATCTGTTCAAGGAAAGTTGTGTTACTAGGTGACTACAGTTCTATTATGCACAATATAATTTAGTAAATGGTGACTACATGTTGTTATATGATTGCAGTGTGGCTGGCGTTCAGTGGCGGTGGTGGCGAAGTTGCGTTCGTAGTTCGTTTGGCTAAAAAGAGTTCTACTTCGTCTCTGGTCTCCGTGTTGTGGGTAAAGAAAGGTGGTGTTGGAGGACTGAGTTCAGTTGGATTTGGAAGGCTCTACTTTGATGTTTGGTGAAGATCGAGGAGTTGTGCTGATTGTGGTGATCTGGTCTGGTCTGCCAGCCTACTGCCTGCCTCCGTCCAATTGCTTCTTTGACTCTGCTGTGCTGTGGGACTGTGGGCACTGTGAGTGTGTGTCTACTCTGATGAGGATCGTGCCGTGTATGTGATGGTATTGTGGGAGTGAGACTCAGAATCAGTTCAACTTGGAGCATTTCGCCATATTCACAAGTCTCTCTACCTTCCACCTTCTTATTCACCAAATCTACAGTCTGCGCTCAGCTGCTACAGTCAACTCCGAAAGTCTCAGTCTTGAGCAGATATTGAGTTTCAGCAGTTTTACACTGTAGATGAGGAGAACTCACTTCGTCTGGATTCCCATCGTCATTCCTACTCACTTCACGACCAAAACCAAATACTGAAAAAATACTGCTCAAATCCATACCTTACCATAGGAAAGGAAAGGAAACCAGCCAAACCAACTACGGACTCCTCTCCTGCGCTCAACAAAAGAAACATCCTCAGGAGCAGAAAGAAATCTTGTAGCTCTTCTCTTTCAAAACTCCAAAAGATCTTCTCACTTCTCATCCCAGTTCTTGTGGACTCGACAAAGTTCTCTGTTCTGTCTCTGTGACGACGACGACCAGTGAATTTTGCTGTCGTCTGTCAGTAGTGGATTTTCCGTGTGTGTGATCTGCACTCTGATCTGAAGGAGGAAAGAAAGAAGGCAAAGAGTGAGAGAGAGGGAGAGATCACCATCCAAAGAGCCAAGGAAGGAGGAAACGAATTCTCAATTCCAAGTCTTCAAAAAGATCACGTAGTTACGAAGGGAAAGGAAGGATTGTGTGTGGATGTTCAAAATCTAGGATCCAGAGGAATCTTTGACTGGGGGGATCTGTGAGGTGTTCTTGTGACTTCGGTGGAAAGATTGCAAGTCTTTGGACATTGGAGAGAGAGAGAATAAGATTAGTGAAGACCTTAATCTGAAGGGAACGTGGGTCCTTGGAGTGACTCGTGTCTTGTTTGATTTCATAGCCAATTAATTGAGAGGACCATCCTCCTCTGCCTGCCTGACCTGCCTGTCTGTGAGTGTGTACTTGGCAGGGGTTTGTGGGGTCGGAGGTCGGGATTGGTTCGTCAGTGAGGAGGGCAGAGTTGAGGTTACCAAGAGTCATCCATAAGCCCTTCTACGTCGACCATGTCGTCTCCAAGTGCAGGGAAGCGACGGATGGATACAGATGTCATCAAATTGTAAGATCATTTTTATGAGTTTCATTTTATTTTTAAAGTCGGGATTATAAAGATGAGATAGAAAAATGAGGAAGAACTCGACGAACCCTTTCTTTGTGTTTTGTGGAAGTTGAAATGAAATAAATAGGACTTACAAAGTTTGCTGGTGTCTACTGTGAACACTGTGTGTATTCGACAAAATACAAAATATGAAACTCTCGGAGACTCTGAATAGTCTGAATCGCGTCGTAAAAGTAGCTCGCATTGCAGGCAGTCAGTCCACCATCGAATTTCCTATCCACTACGCACACTATACAAAGTGAATATACAGCTGATGTATTCCACAAACAGCTGATCGACCTTGTTACGTCAAACACGGGAGGTTCCTTCCCCCGTTGCGTAGTACTTCCCCTGATATATCTCTACCCCCTCAACATGGTCACCAAGGAAGGGAAGGGAATGAAAAACATTTAGTGCATTTCCTTTCTTATCATCATCATTTTTATTATTCTCTCCATTTTTTCTGTCTTCGTAAGTCAGGAACATGAACATAAACCTTCGTCATCAATTTTATGTTGAAATATATATATAGAATATATTTTTATATTTTTGTGGGCTACTCCACACAACATACTCCTTTTAGTTTACTCCAAGCATTCCTTTCTTTGACCTTCGACTAATTATAAAATGTATGTATTTATCTTTCCTTGACTCTCAAGTGCTCCAAGCAAAGAAGTCATGCTCATTTGATAATAATTAACCAAAATTAGTCATCATCGTCGTTTTAAATTTCATTGTACTGTTGGATGACCCTTGAAATACCATCGTAATCCGCTACATCGTCAATCGTTTTCTTGTCTCATGTATTTGGGGAGTTTTTAGCATGTTATCTATAATGTATTATTTATGCTGGAGGATAAATGCTACAGTGCAACGAATGTTGTGACAATTCCAGACGATGAGACGACATTTCAACAGCAGCCAAGTCCAATATGTAGAAATTAAAAATATTAATTATGATATAGTACCATAAATTAGGACCATCGCATCGACGTGGAGCTTCGGTCTTGTGCGAATAGGATTTCAGTAATGTTGTGCAAAGGAATTTAATGAATTAATGACTGTCTTTGTGCTTTTCGCATGACTGACGCATGACTTAACTTCACATTTTAATTACACGTCAAATTATAATCAACATTTTAATATAAATTCAGTTTATTCTTGGTGTAGTAAACAAGGCAAAGTATTGATGTCTTAATGCGTAGTTGTATATAAGCTTCGTCGTAATAAGTACTCAAGTGTATACATACGACAGAAGCCTGTTTCCTTTCCGTAATTCTAAAGTTGTTTGCCCTTTCCTACGTTTACATTGAGGCAGTCGTGTTCAAATACATACTTGTTTCAGTTTAACTCCTTTGTCCTCAATTTATTGATATTAATTACATAGCTGCTGGGTCTGGATTTCTAAAGGCTTGGACAAATTGAGTTACTACGACGTTTCTATCAAACTCACTAAAGGGGGAAACAGGTATCTCTCTGTGATTTTACAGATATAGAGATTATGCGTTTTAAGGAATTGTGTGGGGGTACGAGATTGGAAGGGGTACGCCATGTGATTTTTTGCTCCATGTTCGATTTTTAAATATCTGAAGATGAGATAATAAAATGTTCAACTCCGGTGCAGCGCCGTACAAAGCAATGGAATGATTATGAGATGCTGTGAGATGTTGAACTATTTGTATTTTAGGATAGTAACGTATGGAGGGAGTGAGTTTGAATACTCTCACAGTGATGTCTATCAATTGCATTGAGAATATTATTTTTAAATCTTGGCTACCTAAAAATTATTATGCATTTCCATGTTCTTTTGGAAATATTTAGAGTACTGTTAAGTACAAGTTGTAGTTTTGTTAATGTTTGAATTGTGTTTATGTGATTGACGTGGATAATGTATAAGTGAGTTGAAGATTATTAGAGTATAAAATTATATAATCGTTTTTGTTTTTTTTTGTACACCTACATTGATGCAGTTCATTATTGTTTAGCTGCGTAATTTTTGAATTTGAAATTGCAAGTAAAGTTCATTATGCGTTACATCCTGTGATAATTAATTTCGTACAAAATATCTTGTCTAAGATCAATAAAGGGACTTTGTTTAATAGGTTTTTTACGTTTCAAAATGCAGAATTATGCATTCCAATGCCACCAAAAGACAATTTTTCTCGTAAAGTAGGGTGCTGACACAGCACGTTGTATATGTAGAAAGCGTTAAATTTTAAATGAAGTTGTATTTGTACGTGAAGTCAAGTAGTATTGTAGTAAAATGCTTGTCACTGCTTAGCAAAGCATTGATTAGCAAAATATTTTTGTAATGTCCGTTTATTATATTCCTTGGAGAGGAGGACTGTCCACCACATCCACAGCTATACATAGAAAATGGTTTTGGTCGTTAAGAATTTTGTGTGTTAATAGTATCTGTGTGTGCTGGTCACTGTTGGTCATGATTTGACACAGTTTGATAAGTTTCCATAAATGAATTTATGCCACGTCGATTAAATGGATGGGCGACGAAACTAAAAAATGCCTACATAATAGTTGTCTATTATTTAGGCATGTGAGGGTGATTGCATTAACTGTTAACATTTGATTTCATTGTTGACACTTTCAGTAAGTAATTTACAGTAATGCTCATGAATTAGTTAATTCATGGTGGCATGTGTCGGCTTACGACGATCCAATGCTGTTGACGATGAAATTAATCATAGTACATGTGATATGTTAGACCTAAAGTTGGTGTTAAACTGACGTTACTGTCCAAAATATCTGAAGTATTTAATGGTGATTAAGATGATTATGATTGTAAAGTGAAAATTGTATTTTAATTCTAGAATCGAATCCAAACATGAAGTCACCATCCTGGGTGGTCTCAATGAATTCTGTGTTAAATTCTACGGTCCCCGTGGAAGTAAGTTATGGATTTTTAATGTACCTACTACATACCAGATTGAATATAAATGACTGCTGTAATTAAGATATCAATTTATTTGTACGCACTTACTAGTTTTGAATTTTATAGGAACGGTCTATACGTGTGTCACATAAGACTCATTGCATGACGTGTTCTGTTATGTGATGCTGATCCGTACGATTTGGGTTTAATATCCTGACTGAGATTATTGTAATAATCCACATGAGATGCTGGCTTGGGCTTCGTGTATTCATGTTTGCAGATTCGGCTTCACTTTCTAGTTTCTGTCTTACAGTTCCCATCACAGTAGTTTCTTTGGTTCGAGATTGACTGTTTATATGTATGAACCTAATCCAGTGCAATTGTTATCAACGTAATTTCGATTTCAGCCTTTGAGAATGAAAATAGAAGGAGTATTTGTTTTTTTTTTATTTTGGACGAGCATTCGAAGTTATGTAGAGAAACTATATTGGGTATCGTAAAAGAAATAATGAGGTGCAGATCTGATATTTTGGCTAGTTACCTACTAATTGTATACGTTTGTTCCTGCATATATAACACTTGTGCTTATTAAAGTGATACTCTGTAGTCAGTGGCCTGTAGAAATACTAGTATAAATATGATAAGGCCGTAAGATAAGAACGGAAGTTTAGTTTAGTCAGTCTTGCTTAACAACTGTACATAGTGCGATTTGTGTGTATAGGCTGTGGTATAGTAGTACGGTATGCAATGTTTTAATTTTGTACAAAGAAGTAGAGTAGGGACCTACCTAGGTATTTGCAAAGTACTTACAGCCTTTTTGCCTTCGGTTGTTTGGTGTTATGTTACGGCATTTAATTAGACATCAACAGTATATTGCGCGTACCAATTGGGGGGGGGGGGATCTGGCCATTTGGGGTAATTGGGGGGGGGGTATAGGGGTATGTTCCATAACCTGTTATTATGCAATATGTGGACGATGCCTTCTAGATCTGGTTGTGTTTTTGGTTATAGTTACTCCGAAGTACTCTACTTAATGTGTTTTTAGTATACAATACAAGTGACATAATTACTGTAGACATGTACTATAAACTCATTTAGGTCGGAATTGTCTAATTAATTTGTGTATTTACTTAAATCTTAACAATAGCACCGTACGAAGGAGGCGTATGGAAAGTTCGTGTTCATCTACCCGAGCATTATCCGTTCAAATCTCCTTCAATCGGGTTCATGAACAAAGTCTATCATCCCAACATTGACGAGGTATCGGGTACTGTTTGCCTTGATGTTATCAATCAAGCGTGGACCGCTTTATATGGTACGTCATCAGAGTGAAAGTTCCGGTTCTTCTTTTTTACATAATGCATTCTTGTGGAAAATTATTATTGGTAAAGAGTCTAAATGCATGTGAGAGTGATGATGAGTTAATCTGAAAATGGACATTTTTATTAAATAGCATGTTTTTGTTTGGTTTAAATTTCAGATTTGTCCAATATATTTGAGTCATTTTTACCACAGCTTCTAACGTATCCAAACCCAATCGATCCACTCAACGGTGATGCTGCTGCCATGTACCTCCATAAGCCAGATGAATACAAAAAGAAAGTTCAAGGTACATAGTAGTCAGTTTCTGTTTCAATTGAGTCGTCAGTCTTCCACATTTTGTCTGACTTACAATGAGTACATCTGTGTCTACGGGTATACATTTTTGGCTGGAACGAGACTGAGCTGAACAGTTGCAGTTGAGTGTAACCACATTTCGGAATAATGATTCAGCGGCTATGATAAATAAAAGAAAGAATAAATAGAATAGTAGCTGTATTTTCGTCCCTATATATTCGTGTAGTTTGGAGTCCGAGATGGTGTTGAAGGCGAGAGAAAATTATCCGGATTAGAAAAGAAACGACAAGAACATGGCAGCGATGCTGTATTAACTCAGTTTCAATGCTAAATTAGAAAATTCAGTTCGACTAAGTTTAACTTGGTGGTAGAACGCGATGATTGAATGAAAGTCAATTATTATTGTTGTTTTTTGTGCGCGGTGTGTATGGGGGTTGGTACGTTATTGACAAAGTATCACAATCATGATCACGGATTCAATGTAAGGAGCGTTTTTAAGTTTTACTGCTCATCACATATTTGCTTGCGGAGCAAATATTTCTATGAATCGAAAATGAGCTTGCAATTAGTTAGCGATTAATTAATTTATCGAAATTAGTGTAGCGTCCAACTATCGCATATACAGTTTAAAAGTCGCAGACGATATAGGTAGGTAGGTATTTTACTTACATGCGTCACAAAATCAGCACGCGCTATCTCACAGAGTCTAACAATTTTTTATATAACAGTTCCCAATCTATTTAGCTGGAATTTTCTGCAGGGAAAATGTTTTCTCTATTAATAGTCTCTGAATCTAAACTTATTTGTGCATGGTACCGATTGGGCACTTAAGGGGCCGAAAGCACGATGAGTTTAGTGTATGTATATATGTCGGTTTAAAAAAACTCACTTTAGTTAAAAAATATCAGCAAATCAAGGCGCAGAAGAGCGAGCAGAATTATGATTTTCAGGACGAGAGGTGATCCTAGTGGGCAGGTAGTCTAGTTAGGTAGGTACCCTAGGTACACAGGCCAGTTGCAGATTTTGCTGGAAAGCAGTTGGTTTGAAGACTACTGTGTAGTCGGAAAACTAAAATGAACTTTTAATGGCAGTGGCAGTGGCCTCATTGTGTGTACCTATACTCAGTAATGCAAGGTGGTCAGAAAAAGTGATTACCAGCTAGTAGTGCAAGTGCTTATGAGTTTATTGGTAGTGTATGCGCTGCTGCGTATTGTATAAACTTAGCTTATTGTAGTAATTGCAGATAATGGTAGTATGTATTAAATTCCATCAGCATTAAGAATAGATGCAACTGTTTACGTGTGTTGGTATAGGTAGGAAAATCGTTATCACATTATATTATGGCAACTACATTAGGCATTGAGCAGGAAATTTAATACAAGGTGGACCAGGATATTATAGTGTAAGGTTAGATCAGAAGTAGAAAACGAAGTAAATACCTACCCCATACCTTATCTGTCATGGTTAAACAAACAAATCATGTTCGCTACTTCTTGTTCGTCACGCTATGAAAATAAAAACTACGGAATATACGTATTTTCCCGCACCTTTGACTAAGGTTAGCGCTTTCTCCCAATGATTTTGATGCATTGGAGTTAATAGTTACTGAAAGAAATTCTAGAAATAAATCGCGGAAATCGCTCCAGGATTACAATGGCAAGCAATTGTAGAAAATAAAAGGCGGCTGCGGATTAGAGTTGGGGATACGGTCAACGGTGCGTGATTGTTCCTTATGCTGATTACTGCTGATATAAGTTGCAGAATGCAGTGATAAAATTTGCACTGCAGTAGCAAGTGCTGTATTACGTTTCTCCAAGTTAAGGTCTTTTAGGTTAAGGTTAACATATTTTAGCGTAATGTAGTAAATCTTTTTATTAAATTCTAATGATAGTTGTTTAATTTATTATAATTCCAGAGTATGTTCGAAAGTACGCGACGGAAGAAGCGTTAAGGGAACAACAAGAGAAAGAATCGTCGGAGAAAAATCAAGCCAACAACCTTTCATCGGACTCAGAGAGTTCTATGTCCGACTTCAGTGAAGATGAAGCACGTGACATGGAACTATAGCACTAAATTTTTTTTCCTTCGGACTAATTGTCAATCAGTCTCGAGACGAGTTCCAAGATGTTACTGTTACTTCTCTCCAGGTATTTCTCTTCGCACTCCCCTCCAAAACGAATCCATCTACCCTTCCTTCCTACCTTCCTTTCGTCCTTCCTTCGTCTTCATTATTGTCTTCAACTTTGACAGTCATCGTCCAAGCATCATCAAACTAAACAAAACCAAAAGCAGCCAAAATACAGTCATGTTAAAAATCTTGGTTGGCGTTGACGTTGCATTGTCATCGTTGTGGACCTCGAAAATTTTATGTATGTACGTTGAACATAAACTTTAGGTTAACATAGAAGAGCCCGCCAAGCGCATTATAAAACGGACTCTGTAAAGAAAACATACTTTTTTCCTTGTTCTTTCTCCCCTTCTCCCTCCCCTGATTCCCTCCCTACAAATGATCACACTTAAAATGATACAACATAAGTAAATAAGAAATACTTGGTCGTCTATACATTTTAATATGGTTAGCAAAAAGTATATGATAAGAAGTAACACGTAAAGATATGATTTCGCAAAGTTGAACAATATTAATAATTTCTTCAATGATTTTTAGAACTATATATACGCTTTATATTATATAGACATATATATTATATTATATTGTGAATCGCTAATTTTAACGCGCAATTTATCATTTATTATTCTTTTCCCAGCTTTTATAAAATCTGTATAAAAGTATTAGTACGATAAAAAATAATGGATAATTGTGGTCAAGGTAAAGGAAATCGTAGATTTGTAGCAAATTGTAGCTACTAGGGAGGCAATGCCAAGCCAATATACCGATACCGAATAGTCTATGTATATGAAATAATAATTATACAACAATACATACTACACAACTAAATCGAATTACATAACGTGCGACACAACACAACAGGCCGCGACAGACAAAAAAGCAAAAGTCGATGGGACAGAACTATATAATTCCGAAAAGATACACGAGACATTCAATTTCAATATTCTTTATATCAAATTATCAAGTCATTTTTCATTTTCAAGTGGAAAACAAATTCTTACTAAATTAATTAAAATCAAGGCAATGAGTGCAATTGGAGTTGAGTGAAATCAGTTTTTATTAATACCTATATTAGTTTCAGTTCGCTATGGTTTCGAAACTCGGTTTTAAATTTATTGTTGAAAACCTTATGGATCCACATCAACCGGAATATCCACAGTTGTGTACGTATGAAGTCTTTCTCAGTAATCGTACCGTACTATATAGGTATTTCTATGTAATATTAGTGTCGCATGAATTATCATACCTATATATTGTAAATTGTATTTATGGTGGGTTACTTTACTTTTTTGGTACTATAGTCCTTAACGATTAAGAATATATTTACAAAAAAACTATATACACATGAAGTATGAATGTCCACAGCATGATTTTTGCTTGGATCTCGACTTCAGATGGGATGATAACCTGTAATAATATGTAAAAATGTCAGAACGATTCACGACTTTACTTGGTAATATCTAATAGTGGCTAGGTGGCTACATCTTAGTGAACATACATGTGTATTTCCAGTGATAGTAACAAAACGGTGATGGAATGGAGTTTAATTTGTCTTAGTAATGTCTTCTTGATGATCGAAACATACACTTAATAGAGACGGATTGTAGAAGAGCCTATAAATATCTATGCTTACCTACTACCTACACGACCTTTGTTTAGAACTTTAAAAGTACACTATGAGCTGCACATAGAAATACAGTACAGAAAGCATTACACACCAAGACGGATGTGGTTGGTTGGTATTTGTATTTCGAGTGTGGCAATTATTAGGGGTATTCACTTATTCTCTGCATCCACTGCAAGCTATTGTTATGTATCCGCAACAAAGTTTTCAGAGGCCC